>PVJS01044492.1:0-16635 GCA_004027185.1 Glis glis
ACCACACACACACACACACACACACACACACACACACACACGCGTACATGGACCACCAGCAGAAACATCTATTAGGTGCTTATTAGAAATACAGAATCCCAAACCCCACCTTACATCTACCAACCAAGACAAAATCTAAACTTTTGTGAGATGTGGTGATTTGTATGCACACCCTAACTGGAGAAGCAGAGATTTTACCTTTGAGAACCATCAAGTAATAGAAAACCTGGGGCACCATTCTTTGAAATGAACGATCTCACAGTTTATAAAAACTGTGGAACAAGACAAAAAGCTCGAAGAGTGGTGACAGATTCCTGTTTATTGAATGGAAATAAAGTAGCAAAATAGAAAATGGGTCCATAGAAGGGTGTTGGGCATGAAATATATAAAAATAGGAACAGGTGAGTGGAATTATCAGTGCCTATTCAACCATGGCCGGAATGTCATTTCCATAGTACATGCCCCTGAGAGAAACCTGTGTTAGACCAGAGGGAAAGAGAAAGAGATCTATAGATAGATGAATAGAAGCAGATGTAGACGAACATGTATTCACATGTGCTATACCAAAATCAGTCCACCTCTGCTCTAGAACCCATTGAAAATGGTTGGGACTTTTATAGGGTGATAAGCAAATCATTGCAACCTTGAAATTGACAATAATGGAACTGTTGTGTTTATATCATACAACCATGTGTCTTTCTGCAATGTGGCAGAATTTCTCCTCTGCATGGAAAACCTTCTACACATTTCCAGAACAACCCCTCCCTCTGAGCTTATCTGTCAGTAGACCATGGAGCATCCTTGGTACCTTTATGGGGCTCTGTGTCTTTCAAATTCTGGGAGTTCATCATCAGTTGAAGAAAATCCACTCGGTGCTGGAAACCAAAAGAGAAATTTAAAAAAAAGAAGGTCACTCAAGAGGTCAGAAGTAACTCAAGGGTTAAGAACATAAACACCTGAGAATGTGGCTCTTGTAATCCCAGAATTTGGGATGGGCCTGACTGAGTCACTGATGAACAAAAACATCTCTCTGTAATCTTTGGAGAACACGATATTTCCAGAGGGAAAACCAGCTGTGATGTCCAAAGGTTTTTGGTTTTTCTCTCCCTGGTCCTGAGCTTCTCTGGCTTCTGAACACAGCCTCCTGGCCAGAGAGTGGCTGGCTTTTTTTCCTGTCACAACCGCTGGCTCAGGAAAAGGGCCGGATTTTAATCCTGTATGATCTCCTGCCTTAATCCTTAAGGAATGGCCCCATGGATTTACCTACTGCCATTACCATGGATCTTGACCAGGTTTTATTTGTGAGCATCTTGAGATACTCAAAGCTCACAGGACGCTGCAACATTCTCAGTGAACCTGGAGTAGCCATCCTGGCTCTCAGACCTGCAGACTTCATTCTTTGCCAATATAAGACCAAGGGACATTATAGTACAAGTACAAATAATGTTTAAACAGTAATTTTCTTCTGTGCATAATTTTTGAAGGAAAAGAAAGTAGCAAGTTTCTATTTCAACAATACTAAAGACATAGCATGCTAATTTACATTCTTATTGTAAAATGTTTAACTCTGTATATCAGACTCCTCCTCATACCGATCTTCTTAACTCCCCTGGAAATGTAAATGCTCTCCTGCTCAAACCTAGAGTTCTCTATCAACCTTGAATAAAATACAGATCAAAGCACACAAAGCATATATATACAACCCAATACATTATCAAAGAGTAAACATACTCGTGTTTGCCACACCACCATATTTTACCTTCTGGTTAACATCAAGACGATTTTCTTTCATCTTTTTTGTAAATTCCTTGAAAAATTTAATAGAATCCCTTGGAAATAGGCTGATACCTAACATCTCATATATTGGAGTAAGGCATGGAAAGAGCACTACAGAGAAAAGAAAAAATAAACCTTAATTAAAATATAAATTTCACCTGGAGGAATTACACTTTCCTGAAACAATGGGAAGAGTCAAATCATGAGGGTTCCCAATCAGGAGCCATTCCTTCTGTGACCTTTGCTTGGGCTCTAGGCCACTGACTGAGGCAAGGCAAGTCCAGATTCAGAGCCAAAATCAAATTATATTTGTGTACAAGCAAGGTACAATCCCAAACTGAAATTAATAAAAACATTCCATTTACAGAAAATAAAATACGAATAAATTTAACAAAACTTTAAGCCTTATATTCTGAAAATTACAAGACATAGGTGAAATGGAATAATTAATAATTAAATGAAAAAGGTATTGCATGTTCAAAGTTAAGAAAAATTAATATTGTCAAAATAGCAATACTCCTCAAATTGATCAAATTGATTGATTTTACACATTTTGAATCATGATCAACCCTGAGTTCTCTGGGGAAATTGACAACTTGATTTTACACTTCACATGAAATTTCTTTTTTTTTTTTTGCGGTACCAGGGATTGAACCCAGGGGCATTCTACCTCCGAGCTACACCCCTGGCCCTATTTTTTATACTTTATTTTGAAACAGGGTCTCGCAAAGTTGCGGAGGGCCTCACTAAGTAGCTGGGGCTGGCTGCAAACCGGATACTCCGGTCTCCACCTCCCAAGTACTGGGATTACAAGCGTGCGCCGCCACGCCCGGTTTCACATGAAATTTCAAAGGACTCACAACATCCAAAACAACCTTGAAATGGAAGAACAATGATAGGACTCATACCTCTTCATTTCAAAATGTGTGATAAAGCTACAATAATCAAGAAAATGCAATACTGTTATAAGGACAGACCAACAGAATAGAACTTAGAGTCCAGAAATAAAGCCATGTGTCTGTGATCCACTGAATTTTTGCAAAGGTACCATGAACACTGAATGGGGAAAAATAGTATTTTCAAAAAAATGATGCTAGAATAATTGGATAGCCACATACAAAAGAATGAAGAGGTATCATTGCTTCACACCTACTTCAAACTGCATATATACAGAAGATCTACAACTACCCTAGTTTTAGAAGAAAACCAAGGGGTGAATATTCATAATCTCAGATTTGGCAATGGATTCTCAAAGTTTAAAACAAAGCACAAGTAATGAAAGGAAAATACATAAATTTTACATCATCCAAAGTAAAAATTTTGTACTTCAGAAGACACTATCAAGAAACTAAAAAGACATATACAGAATAGTAGAAAATTTTGCAAATTCTGACAAAGGAATTGAATCCAGAAAATATGAAGAAATTACACAACTCAATAACAAAAGCAAACAATTCAGCTATATATTAGCAAAAGAATGGAAAAACATTCATCAAAAGAAGTTGTTAAAATTGCCAGTGTTGCACAATATCATTAGCACTAAGGAAATAACAAATCAAAACCACAGTGCTGTACCACTTCCCACCAACTAGGAGAGCTATAATCAAAATCATGGGGAAAACAGGTGTTGGATAGAACAAGGAGAAATTGGAACCCTCATGCATTCCTGGTGGGAAAATAAAATGCCACAGCTATTGTGGGAAACATTTTCATCAGATCCTTAATATATTAAACACAGAAATATTTATAATTCAGCAAGCCTACACCCAAATATGTGTCCAGAAAAATTAAAAACAAATATTCAAATGTAATATTGGGCACAAATTAATGACATCACTATTCACACTAACCAAATGTGGAAATAAAATATTCACCTACTGATGAATGGATATACAAAATGTGTTATAATTGACAATGGTATATTCATTGTTCATAAAAGTAATGTAATTATACATGTTTTACTTGAAAACATAGTGCTAAATGAAAGAAGCCAGTCACAGAAGACCACATACTCTATCATTCCATTTATATAAAGTGTCCAGAGACAGAAAGTAAATTAGTGGATGTTTAGGGCAAGTGGGTGGGTTGAAAGTGAAAAAGGACAAGTTTCCTCAGTTGAGAAAAATGTTCTATAATTGACAATGGTGATGGGTGCACATGTCTTTGAATGTACTAAAAACACGGAATTGTACATTTTAAGTAGATTAATTATATAGGATGTGGAATTATATCTCAATGACATTATTTTTAAGGGAAGGAATGAGGGAGTAAGAAGAAATAATTTACTTACCTATTGAAAGAAGTAATGGATCATACAAATCAAATTTTAGGAGCTTCTTTGCTTTTTCCACAAAGGGATCATGTGGGTTGTTGAGGGAGTCAACATTCACTCCAAATGATGTGGCTGTGATCACATCCATGCTGTATGCCCCAAAGATGCTGAGTAGAGAAAGACATGCAAGATTAAACTTTGCACTCCTTCCTAGTCCTTCTGCTATGCATGAAGCAAGAAGTGAGAATAAATTCATATGACCAGGAAAGACAGAAAGATTGTGGACATTAATAGAGGTGTAAGCACTGAGCATCAGCAAGACGAAGGTGGAGTAATTGACTTCTTAGGGGACTCAATTAAAGTGACCTTGACCTAGGTCTTGCCTCAGCACAATGTCTCTGCCCAGAACTGATTCCTCCTCAGCACATTATGCAGCAGCAACATCCTGTTCTGAGCAACCAGAGCATCATCCCTCCTCCACACACCCTGCCACATCTCCTGAGAGACCTGCTGTTACCCAACTCCAAGGATCGGAGGTTGTCCTGAGGCAGAGCTATCCTGTACCATATAAGAACTAAGAATGTTCCCATTAATACTAATAATAAATCAGACAAGGATTTAAAATGGCAGAATAGAAGAAGGCAGCACACTCCCACTGCTCCATGACTTGCAATTGAATCAGCATGAAAGCTACTTCTTGGCAAGGGAAGAAAAGCAGTCTGAACTCAGCAGAAGAAAGAAGGATGGAACTTCAGTGAATCAGAAGATACACAAAGAACTGAAATCTGAAAAGAGCTCTGTGTATCTCATCTGGTGAGTGAGGAGTGGAGGTGGGACAAGCTCATGCTGGAACTGGCGGCTGCCGTGCGCTTTCCCAGCCAGCTCTTGCCCAGAGGCACAGTGTGCACCAGGCAGATAATAACCTAAACAGGTACAGAGAAGATTGCACTCAGTGGGTTCAGGTTGAGATACACATGGGAGTGAAACACACTTCTCCTCCATGTCTAGTGGTCTACATCACCAGCTGAAGAGGGTCTAGGAATCTGAACAGTTGGATGTGTCTAAATTGGGGGCTAAGCCTGGAAAAGCCACATTCAAAAGCAAGAGTCTCCAGGTCCTGCAGAGGTTCTTCCACTGAGGGCGGCTGGTGTTCCTGCCCTTTGAGTGGAATCCCTGGGAGGCCCTGTGATCCAGATGCCCAACAGCTGCATCCACTTGGCCATCAGAGTGTGCTGACAGAATCTCTGAAGCAGATACCAGTTTCAAAGTTTCGATCAAACCTAGACCCCTACAGCAAGTCAATTCATGTAATTCATCACATAAATAAAACCAATGACAAAAAACACATGATTATCTCAAAAGACTCAGAAAAAGCATTTGACAAAATCCAACACCCATTTATGATTAAAAATACTGAAGAAATTAGGGATAGAAAGAACTTACTGCAATATTTTAAAGGCAATATATGATAACCCAATGCCAACATCATAAATGGGGAAAACTGAAAGCATTTCCTCTAAAGTCAGGAATAAGGAAAGAATGTCCTCTATTACCACTCTTACTCAATATAGTTCTTGAAATCTTAGTCACAGAAATTTGGCAAGAAAAGAAAATTAAAGGGATACAAATAGAGAAAGATGAAGAGAAATCTCTCTTTGCAGATGCCATGATTCTATACTTAGAAGATCAAAAAACACAACTTGAAGAATTCTAGAGCTGATACACCAATTCAGCAAAGTAGCCATGTACTACTGAACTAACATAAACATAAATAGCTTTTCTATACACGAACTCACTGAAAAAGGAATCCAGAAACAATTCCATTCATAATAGCCTCCAAAAAATGTACTTAGGAAGAAATCTAACCAAGGAGGTAAAAGACTTCTACAATGACAATTATAGAACACTGAAGAAAGAAATTAAAGAAGAACTTAGAAGATGGAAATACCTCCCCAGGTCTTGGTAAGGCAGAATAAATATTGTCAAAATATCTATACTACAAAAAAGCAATCTAGAGATTCAATGCAATCCCTAATTCAATACCAATGTCATTATTCACAGAGCTTGAGAAAAACGGTCCCAAAATTCATATGGAAGAACAAAAGACCCGGTATAGCCAAAATAATCCTGTGCAATAAGAACCATACAAGAAGCATCACAGCACCTAATTGCAAATTATACTACAGTGCTATAGTAACAAAAACCACATGGTATTGGCACAAAAAGACACATAAACCAATAGAATACAGTAGAATAGAAGAGAAAACAATAGAAGATACAGGGAAAATTCTCATACTTATAGCCAGTTGATTTTTTGACAAAAATGCCATAAACATATGCTTTGTTTGAAAAGACAGCCTTTTCAACAAATAGTATTCGGAAAAATGAATATCCACATGTAGAGAAATGAAAATAGGTCTCTCTCACCCTGCACAAGTCAACTCAAGAGGTGTCAAAGACCTAGAAATTACTTTTTTTTTTTTGGTGGTACTGGGGATTGAACCCAGGGGCATTCTACCTCCGAGCTACACCCCCAGCCCTATTTTTTATTCTTTATTTTGAAACAGAGTCTCACTAAGTTGCGGAGGCCTCACTAAGTAGCTGAGGCTGGCCGCGAACCCGGATCCTCCTGTCTCAGCCTCCCAAGTACTGGGATTACAAGCGTGCGCCACCATGTCCGACTCAAAGACCTAGAAATTAAACCAGAAACTTTGCATTACTAGAAGAGGGCATAGGTCCAACTCTCCAACATATAATCACTGGTAGAGACTTCCTCAACAATACCTCTAAAGCTCAGGAAATAAAATAGAGAATCAATAAATGGGATTCCAAAAATTTAAAAAGCTTCTGTGTATCAAAGAATACAATCAAAGATCTGAAGAGAGAGTCAGAAGATTGGGAGAAAATCTTTACCAGCTATTCCTATGATCAAAAATTATATTTAGACACGCCGGGCATGGTGGCGCACGCTTGTAATTCCAGTACTTTGAGAGGCAGAGACCGGAGGATCCAGGTTCACGGTCAGCCTCAGCGCTCTCTCTCTCTCTCTCTCTCTCTGTGTCTCTCTCTCTACTTAATGAGGCCCTCCGCAACTTCATGAGACCCAGTTTCAAAATAAAGTATAAAAAATAGGGCCAGGGGTTTAGCGCGGAGATAGAACGCTCCTGGGTTCAATCCCCAGTACCGCAAAAAAAAAAGATTATATTTAGAATATATAAAGAACTCAAAAACTTAACACCAAAAAACAATTTAAAATGGACTATTGAAATGAATAAACACTTCACAAAGGAAGAAATACAAGTGGCCCACAATATATGAAAAAATGTTCAACATCATCACCAATCAGGATAATGCAAATCAAAACTACCCTGATTCCATCTAACCCCACTTAGAATGGATATCACCAAGAATGCAAATAATAATAAATGCTGTTGTGGATGTGGGGAAGTAGAAACTCTTATACATTGTAGATGGGATAATAAATTAGTACAACCACTAAGGAGATCAGTATGGAGGTTACCAAAAAGACTAAGAATGAAACCATCATATGACATAGCTGTACCACTCCTAGGTATCTTTCCAAAAGAATTGAAGCTAGAAAACCATAGTGATACAGTCATACCCACATTTATAGCAGCACAATTCACAACAGTCAAATTATGGAACCAACCTAGGGGTCTTTCAAAAGAAGAATGGATAAAGAAAATGGGTATATACATACATTGGAATTTTATTCAGCCATAAAGAACAAAATTATGTCATTTGCATGAAAACAGAGAATATTATACTAAGTGAGATCAGCCAGTCTCAGAATGTCAAGGGTTATATGTTTTCTCTAATATGCAGAAGCTAGAAGGAAAATAGGAAACAAAAGGGACATCAGTCAAATGAAGGGAGAAACCAGTCGAATAGTGGAAAAGGACTGGAGAAGGGAATTGGGGAGGGAAAAAGGAGACTTAAGGAAGGGAACAGTTCAAATAAGGTTATGTCTATACAAGGTTTCACTACCAATCTCACTAACATATATAAGAGGGATGCAGAAGGAGGCAGGTGGTATAGGAAGGGAAACATACCAAATGATGTGTGAATGTATGTTTCTATCATTGTAAATTTCATTATTATGGATAATTACACTATCGATAAAAGTATAAAAAGAACAACAAATCAGTCCAAAGTGAATTTAGCAATCCCAGAGGTAAGTGATCACATGTCCCAGTCTGCCCAGGACAATCTGTGTTTACACCTGTTGTTCCTACATAATTAAAAATGTCCCCATTTATGCTATTAATGATATTGACATTCTACCCTTACCCTTTCTAGACCCTTCTCTCTTTTAACTTTGGAGGAAAGAAAATTGGTAGAGATTCTAATTTTGAGCATTCTGCTCACATCCTCATCAAAAGCTTGAAGGTTTTAAGTTATTCCAAGTCCCACATTGAAATTTTCCTGTCACTGCCTCACAATATGTACCAAGTACTTTCCCCTCCCATTGTTCCCTAACGTCAAACTCTCCTGACGTTGGTATGAGCATGTTTCTCCTTTCTAAAGTATGTATTTTGTCATCTAGAATGAAAAGTAAACAGCCAAATTAATCCTGGCTCCTGTACACAAGGGAGAAGCACCCTTTCCCCCCACTGATCTGCCTACTCCTGGAGTCATACCTTCTTGGGTGGCCTATTGCAGTCCTAACTCCACACATCAGCTTCTCTGTGGTGGGTGGAATACCCCAACAGGGGGAGTTTTAGCTCCCTTGCAGGTATCTGGAGGAGGCTGTGACCCAGTTCAGAATTCCAGGGTTACACCAATACTTACTCTTTCATGGAGACAGGCTTGCCTTTGTCTGCTTCTCGCCTCAGGTTTTTCACCAACACATCTCCATACTGTTCAATGATGGGGAACATCTAAGCACAAAACACAAAACCATCTGTAGTTAAACATGGAGACTCAAATCCTGGAAAGATAAGTCATTGATAAACATGAAGCAGTATGTGACATTTTACAATAAATTTTAGAAAGGGCGTGAAGGACATAGAGACAAAACACCATTCTTAGGAACCACTTCCTCAGAAGACCAACACTCGGAAAGAGACTATGATCTCATTATGGACCTGAACCCAGGTTCATTCTTTAAGTTTCCAATCAAAAGTCCTCTTATTTTCTTACCTCCTTGAGTTTTCCACTGGTGAAGGTTGGAGACAGCAATGTTCTAATTCTCTTCCATTCTTCATCCTCAGATACGGAGATAGCCTTCCTCATGAATCCCACTGGACCAAAATTCTATAATCCAAAAACAAAAGATAATTTATCCCAAAACTTTTGTAAATAATTTACAGTTGTATAACATCCTAAACAGACATCACTTTTTTTTAAAAAAAAAGTATTTAGTGACTGTCTAGTAAGCTAGATGCTCAACAAATATTTATCAAATTACCTGGCCATCTGTGAGGAAGGACGAGGCATTCAGCCACCTGGTGTGTTTTCAGGCCTTTACAATACAGTCTTTTTTAAATGTAAATCCCTCAAGTAATGAGGATACTCTTTCTCCAGGGAATAGAGAGGGGGAAAAATTAGTGCATCTTCCAAGGCTGTGCAGAGTAGAAATGGATTGGTGACAGATCCTAGATGCCTTGTTAAAATGTATGTCCCTCAGACTAGTTCTATATCTACATCCACAGCATGAAAATTTTAAGAAAAGGGAACCTTTATGTGGTGACTTTATTTTGAAGTGTAGCTAATACATCAAGAATTAGGAAATTATTTGTATTTCTGAAGAAATGATGCAGTTACATGGAAATCCTTTTCCATTAATTCCTTTTGCAGGGATACAAGGAAAAGTAAAGGTAATTCAATTTCCATACTTGAAGCTTTCTGCCATCTTCCCTAGCTATCCTTTGTTCTAAAGTGAAATCTTCTGTGATAATATACCAAAAGTATTGCCCTGCTTTCTAGTTTAGTATTAAATTCCCTGCCCTTACCGTACCAAGGACAAAGCCAGTTTCCCAAGGACAAAACCAGTTTTTGCCTTTATTGCCCCTAGGACAATGCCCGAGAAACCAGTTCCTGCCCTTAACCGCCACCTGCTGCAAAATTGACCCCCGCCTGTGTGTTCAGCCCACGCCCCTAGACCTACCTCCTTACTTCTAAATAAGGAAAATTTACTATGATTGGTTGATTTAGAGCATACCCTGCGAACTCTGCTTGCTCTCTATAAAAGGAAAAGGTGAACTGTACAAGAGGCTGCCATTTTGACCTTCTGGAGAGTGGTAGCTCCGCGGTAATAAAACCTTCCTGCCTTAACTGAGTCTGGTCTCGGAACCTTTGTCCTACACATGGGGTACAACACTTCCAACACTCATTTAAGATAAAAACTCAGCAAACTAAACCAGGAGAGAAACATCTCTAAGTGATAAACAGAATCTACAATATAGCTTTCAGAAAACATTACAACAAATGGCAAAAGATTGAATGTTTCTCCTAAGGATCGGGGATAATTCCAAAATACCTGACCTCACCACATTTACACAACATCATCATGGAAGTCCTAGCTAGCTAAATAAGGCAGATAAATAAATAAATAAATAAATAAATAAATAATAAATAAATAAATGGCATACAGATTGCAAGAGCAAAAGTAGAAGTTCCCCCATTTTCACAGGACATCATTGTTAATGTAGAAGATCAGAAAGAATATAAAAAACTTCTAGAAAATCATAAGTGAATTCAGAAATGTTGTAGGATACAGGTCAACTCAAAATTCAACTGCATTTGTATATAACAACAATAATGTGTGAAAAGTATTAATAAAAAAGCTATTTGTAACCACTCTAAAGAAAATGAAGAACTTGAGGTGTATAGCTCTCAAAATATGTACAGAATCTATATGCTGAAAGCTAGACAATGTTGATGAAAGGAATGAAAAGTAATTAGGCTCAGTGTGTTCATGGATTGCTCAACACAGAAGGATGAACAGTGTCCCCAGATTTATTAATGTTTAATTTTTGTCAAAATCTCACCAAGATATTTGTAGAATTATTCTAAATCTGTAGCTTATTCTGAATTGGAAAGGAAGTATAGGAGACCAAGAATAGCTTATCCAGTTCAGCAAAGGCATTAAGTGGGAGCAACCATTCTCCCTGACATGAGGACCTACTATGTAGCTGCAATCAAGACAGTGTGGTACTGGAGGAGGAAAAGACACAGTGATCCATGAAAGATAAGCTAGAATGGGAAACAATGCACACAAACAGGCCAAAGTAATTTTGAGTGTAGTACAAATAAAATCCATGGAGGGAGGACAGGCTTCCAAAGGTCGTACTGGAATAACAGGAAAACCAGGAGCAAAAAGTCTGAACCTTGACCTGAATGACTTACCAGTACAAAAATTAACACAAACAGACCATAGATCTAAATGGAAAGCTCAAAACTGTAGGATTTTTACCAAAAGGAGTGAAAAAAAACATATTGGTAGGCTAGGCAAACAATTTTCAAAACTGACAGCAAAAGCACACTCCATACAAAGAAACATGGATAAGACCCAGCTAAGAGGAAACGACAAGCAACATGTGGTGATTCCAAACGATGAACCAGAGGGAGCCTGTTGCAGGAACAGTCACCTAGTTTGACTGTGCTGGTTGCTATGCATGTACACGTGATAAACATGAATAGACACAAAAAGACACATGAACACACAAATGGAGTCATGTGAAAGTGAGAAAATGTAATAAACTCTGTGGGTTGTATCCATGACAGTGCCCTGTTGCTCAGTTTACAGGAATATGTTATATTTATACTTAAGCATGCCATCGCCTTTAGGAAAAGCAGTATGAAGGGTACATAGACCTCCTGTAACTTCTTTTGGAAACTTCCCATGAAATTATTTGAAAATAAAAACTTAATAAATAATAAATAAATGTTTGCATTTTAAAAATTGGATGCCTACCCTCCGGTTAGTGAAGGTAGAATAACACTCTCTCACCAGCACCGTTTTGATCATCTCTGGATCTGTGATAGCCAACACAGGCTGTCGACCATCATACAACCTGAATTGAGAAAACAGAACTGATTAAACCTAAGAAGCCTAATTGTCTAGATGCAGCTATACCTACAAGTCCACAGTTTGATCTTGACATCACATAATCACAAACCTGTCCATACAATACACAACAACATTGACTCGTACAAGAAAGGATTTCTGAGCCAAGAGTGGTGATGCACCCCTGTAATCCCAGTTCTTGGGAAGCTAAGAAAAGAGGATCACAGGTTTGAGGACAGCCTCAGCAACTTTGAAACAGCGAGACCCTGTTTCAAAATAAATAAAAAGGGCTGGGTGTGGAGCTCGGACGTAGAATACCCCTGGATTCAATCCCCAGTACCACACACAAAAAAAAAAAAACAAAACAGGGATTCTGACCACAGAAGTCATCAGTCTTTAAAAAATGAAGGAGAATACGGCTCAATCAGCGAAGAGAATCTTAAGAGCAAAAAGGGTTCTTCAAAGCTATGATAATTAGAAAAATCCATTGCAACTTTTGTAATACATAGGTATTGCCTACCCAATTTGCCAAAAAATTTGTATGTTCAAAATATTTCAATATTAGCACTGAAGATGTAGCTTAGTGGAAGGGCACTTGCCTAACATGTGTAAGACCTGGGGATCAATACCCAGTAATGAAAAATTTTAAATCAAATTATTTCAGTATCAAATAAGGTATTAAATCAGTGCTCATGAATACGGAATTATGGAAGGGGCACTTTGGCTCAGGCCACAGAGATCCATCTGTGCTCTTGCCATTGGATCACTGTGGTTTCTGAGGACTAAAAATAAAATGTCATCAGGTAGTAAGATGCAAAGCCTTCACCCATTTGGCTTGTAGCTTAAAAGCATGATTATACCTCTTCCACTACTCTCAGCAAACCTCCAACAGCTCTGAAAGGGAACAGCTGCTACCGTGGCTCAGGTCACCCTTCAAAGTTATTAAGTGCATATCCCAAAGGGAGCACGGTGGTTTTAAAATATCCTGCATCTCCTCTTCAAAGTCAGTAGAGTGAGGTAGACAAGGAAAACCCTGTAAACACATCTATTAAAAAGTCTTGGCTTATCCAGGCGAGGTGGTACATGTTTGTAATCCCAATACCTGGGTGGCTGAGACAGGAGGATTTCAGGTTTGAGGCCAGCCTAAGCAATGTAGCAAGACTCTCAGCAACCTAGAGAGACCCTGTTTCAAAACAAAGCATAAAATATGGGTGGGGGTGCATGCAGCTCAGAGATAGGTTGCCCTGGGTTCAATTCCTAGTAGCACCAAAAAAAATGTTTTTTGGCTTGACATAAAAAAATAAACAAAACAAATAGAAAAACTTCATACTTGCAGACGAAGGAAAAATAGCATAACAACATTCCGTATGCCCCAGCCCATCTTTGTGGTGTTTTGTGTGTGTGTGTGTGTGTGTGTGTGTGTGTGTGTCAGTGTGTGTGTGTCTGTGTATATGGTACTAGGGATGGAACCTAGGGGCATTCTACCTCTAAGCTTCACCCCTCGCCCTATTGTTTTTTATTTTTATTTTGAAACAGGGTCTCACTAGGTTAATGAGAGTCTCACTACTTGCTGAGGGTGTCCTCGAACGTGTGATCCCCCTGTCTCAGTCTACCAAGTGCTGGGATTACGAGCATACACTTCACACCCAGGTCCCAGCCCATCTTTGAAAACACATATTAAAAGCCGGGCATGGTGGCACACGCTTTTAATCCCAGCACTTGGGAGGCTGACACAGGATGATCGCAGCCAGCCTCAGCTACTTAGTGAGGCCCTCCACAACTTAGTGAGACCCTGTTTTAAAATAAAGAATAAAAATAAAGAATAAAAAAATAGTGCTGGGGGTGTAGCTTGGAGGTAGAATGCCCCTGGGTTCAATCCCCAGTACCACCAAAATAAAAAGAAAACACATATTAAATTTCATATTGATATAAAGGAGTTTTGGCTTTTAACTGAAATAGAATAAATGTGGGAAAGAAATACTATTGTGCATTTATGCGCACATATTGTAAGGGTATGAAATAATGCATTTTATGCAGGTAAGGGGGACCCAACAAAGAAAAAATGGAGAACAGGGAAATAGCCAGATACTGGACAGAAGATGAGGCTAGGAGACCCTGGGCCATCAAAGCCTGAAGAAAAGGCATCCCTTTAAAGGTTGTCAATGTAACTGAGACTGGGGACCTTGACACTGGTGACATATGGAGCCCTTGGCAGGACAAGCCTCCAAAGGCTTCACACCAGAGAGTTGTATCCCACCAGGTCTGTACTGAGACTGTCCTCATGCGTTGGGGGAATCACATCATGACAAGTCTACCCATGGGAAGTTTCCAGAATACTCACCCCCACATGTTTCCATACTTTTTGCGGCACTCTAAATCAAGTTTCCACATGCCCTGGGAAAAGAAAAAATGAAAATCCATCAATTGTTCTAAACGATCTCACCATATTCTTATGGATCATAAACCACTGGAATCCCATGAAATCAGGCTTACTACCAATCACTGGAAGTTAGAGGGAAGCTCTTACATGGAGACAGTTGAGGAAAAGGGACAGAAAATACAGGAGATATTTGAAAATGAGAATTTACAGCCACTCTTGAGTTTTCTCGGAGTCACACACATATTGCAGGAATTATCCTTATCTGTGAATATTAAGTAACCACACATTAAGTAACTATCTTAGGTGTTTGAGCTTGTGCCGGTGTTGTCTCTAAACTCCTGCAAACCAGTGAATTCCTCCATTTATGGGCACATGAAGAAACCAAAACTGAAGGACAATGAAGGAGGTTCCCAGAGACATACACACTCATTCATTTCCTCCATCAGTGTTAGATACAAAATGTCCCCTAAAGAACTCATTTATTAATATTCAGGGTTGATATAGTTAAGCCATGAGAGTAGTAACCTCCCAGATAAATCCATTACAATGGGTGGGGGCTGAGCTGGTAGGGTGTGGCTGGAGAAGGTGGGTCTCTGGGGCTTCGGCCTTGGGGATTATATATGGTTCCTCCCCTCACACTCTTTCTTGCTTCCGGCCTCCATGATGTAAGGATCAGGGCCTTGTGCTCGCCCTCTCTCTGCTTCCCGCTGCCACCATGCATTGACATCTGCATCTCTGTCCTCACATGGACTTCAGTCCACTACATTATCTCCAAGGAAATCTGTGAGCAAATAAATCTTCCTTTCTCTAAGTTACGTGATCAGGACTTGTGCTCTCCCTCTCTCCATTTCCCACTGCCACCAGGCCTTGATATCTGCATCTCTGTCCTTTCCTGGACTTCAGTCCACTCCATTAACTCCAAGGAAAACTGTGAGCAAATAAGTCTTCCTTTCTCTAGGTTGCGTGGTCAGGTATTTGTACTATAGCTGTGAAAATGCTGACTAAAAGAGTCAGCATGCTTTTCATATTTCTCTTGGGCGTTCTCTAGAATTCTGGTACAATTAGAAAGTTGAAGACAACAGTGACCTCTTTAATCTAGACTTCTGCAAGTCTCAGCCATGTTCTTGAGTGAGACAGTGAGTCCGTGAGTGAATGACAAAGGGGACTCGCCTCCAGTTTCCCAGTCCCCATGGAAAGATGGGGAGGTGCCACCACTATACATAGGACATAGAAAATGAAATATTTGCTCTGAGTTTTCACTTCTGAATCTTAAAAAAGAAGTCTTCATGATGCTAACATGCGGTTATGAAATTTGATTCTCCAAAACTGGGTCTTTGGGTATATCTACTAAAGAGTTTGTCTGAGAAGGATGAAAAGTAAATTATTCCTTTTTTTTCTGAAAAAAAAAATGTATCGAAGTTTTAGGCAGTCATATGGCAACGAAGGGCTCAATTGCAAAAGTTAGAATCTCAGATATAAGCATGTAGCAATGAAAGGAATTCTGAGTAGAGGGTGGGCTGCAAACAGGCCTTGCTGCAGGCCTTCTGGATGTGAGCTGGGGGATGTCCATCCAGGTGCCAGACCTTGGGTTAGCCACAAAGCCTCATCCAAAAATCACAGTGCTTGAAATTATACTCAGTTTAACTAATTTTTAATAATATTATTAATCATATTTTCCTTAGTGCTTTTATAAACTAATTCCATCTTTGTTCACAAAATCAAATATCATTAGATGTTTGAATATCTGAAGATGATAAACAACCAATGTCCACTCTCAGTTATACCCAGTACCTTCTCAGAATCAACCACAGGTTGCTGGCTTTGAAAAAAAGGAAGGAAAGTAGAATACTTTCATTCTATATCTCAATTCCCCCAACGATGTCATAGGTGGCAAAAGTGGGATAGGACCATGGCAATAACCATAGGGGAAGCCTCAGTTCCAGAGAGAAGTCAAGTCTGTGCACATTCCCTGACTGTGAATACTTGTGCTGTATCATAAACCAGTTTCAGAGATATCCAGCAGGAAGAAAGAGAAAGACTGCTCATGAACCCTGGAACACAGGAGAGTTTAAATCTAGGTTTTACACGGTAATGAGCTGTACTGGGAAACCCCTTGATGCATTTCTTCCATTACTAATCAAGTACAGCTGTACTTCCTGAAATCTGCACTGGGAA
>PVJS01044493.1:0-16633 GCA_004027185.1 Glis glis
CCTATTTTTTTTTTTTATACTTTATTTTGAAACCAGGTCTCATGAAGTTGCGGAGGGCCTCACTAAGGAGAGGGAGAGAGAGAGAGAGAGAGAGAGAGAGCGAGCTGAGGCTGGCCACGAACCCGGATCCTCTGGTCTCCGCCTCCCAAAGTACTGGGATTACAAGTGTGCGCCACCACGCCCGGCTCCCAAAGAGGATCTTACTAAATACAAGCGTAGAGCATTTTGAAATTACTTGAGCAGGCTGTTATTTTGATATGCTTCTTCCCTACCCAAAGTTTTAGCATTATTTTTTCAATACATAATCAGACTTCACAGAGTAATATTAAGAATTGTTTTTTTTAAAGTTTGTTAAATTAAATCTGGAAAATTTTGGATCATGACACTACTAGATTCTGAGATATTCCTGGAGCTTGAAATCGAATATCTGCATTTCTCCAGGTTAATTCTGTTTGGGGTATTATGAAATAATTGCTAGGCAAAATGATACATCCTTTCACTGTTGTTTCTTTCCCCCAAATGAGCCCAAATAGTTGAAATTTAAAATAATAGATAGACTTTCAACAGTTTCAGTTATAAGCAATGTAACAGCTGAAACAAAGCTAGCATTTATATGACCGACAAAAATTCCCAGGCATATGTCTCTTGTCAGGTTTATCTAGGTTTATCTCATTCATGCTGGGTGAAGATCAAGTTTTATTTCCTTTGATTCTGGTCCAATGCAAAGTATAACCCAAAGGCACCCAAAACTTGGCAGCTTATTATATAGAGTACGACAACCTCTAATATTTCTTTTTATTCTCATCATTCTCTGAAGCAGGTTTGCAAACTTAAATGTCATTGGACTTATCAGAGAAAATATGTAAGTGAAGATAGAGGCTGTTGCAGAGGACCCCTGTTTAATTGGATTGGCAGCTGCTTAGCACCAGCAAAGTGTTGGCCCATGGAAATTTGAAGCCAATGTTAGGACTTTCTGTCTATTTGAAAGAAAATAGAGAATCGTTAGTATGGTCATTATCAATGTGAAATATCCTGCCATTTCTAAATTCTTGCTATATGCTATAGATTAATTCAATTTAAAAAAATAATGTGTAGGCCAACAAAACACATGTGTGAGCCACATGTGATTTGAGAGCCACCGACCTGCAACTTCGTGGCTAACATGTGACACCATATGACATCTCTATAAATAATATTTATGGAGATGCCGTGTGTGTCCTTTGGCAGGTCCTCTGTTGTTTGTTAGAAGTGGCATGCTCTGCCTAGTTCTTTGTTCCTGGATCTCTCCATTTCCTGTAATTTGTGTCCATTTTACCTTTTGTTTCCAGATGAAATTCCTGAATTAAAAAGGAAGTATTGAAGACCACATAAAGCTGACATAGGGGATCCCCATCTTGTTACTAATCTAGTGTTATTGTCAAGGATTCTGTCTTCTTCCTTATCAAAGTCTTTATTTTACATTACATTTCAACTCTTTTGTTTTCTGCCTTATTTACTATTCCTGCAGCATGCCCAGAACCCAAACCTCTGTAGAATTAGGCCCCACGTTGGTAAACTTGTTTAATACCCAAACTGTTCCCCAGCCCTATAGCTTGGGCCCTTCTGGGTTTAATAGACTTCACCAATATCAACTCCTGACTCCCTTAATCTTCATTTCCTCTTTCTAAAATTTTAGTTGCTTTTTAAGGCCCTTTGTTTCGTCTCGATATCCCTAATACCAGTGACTTGCCAGTCCAGGTTATTTTTTTTCTAGATTCTGGGCAATACATGCCCGGCTGATTTGCTTTCCTTAATTATAGCTTTTTTTCCCACAGTGGTAGATCTGTGTCTTGCTGTCCCAGTCTGCCAGACTCTGCCCTAATTAACCCTGTCTGTAATGTCAGGTCAAAACCCCTGGGAAAGTAGCGCTCTTGGAACTGCTTTTATCAGGAGAACATCAGCAAGAACAAAAAAAAAAGGAATAAAATCTTGCTGTTTGGATGTATTTAGGCAATTCAGGTGGACTTACTTTTTCTTATCCAAGAGTTACTGTGCATATGGCTTTTATGAAAAAGTACACTGGTTGTTATTTTGTCAGTATAATCAATTGGTCCGGGAAAGGAAACGATAGGATTTAACTTCCTGCTGACTGATGAAGGAATAAACGCCAGTGCTGGTGAAATGGTAAGATAACAACCTATTAAAATACTCATGCGGAGTCGACAGAGAAGATGTAGAGGTTGCTGCAACTGTTAAAGCATTACCTGTTAAAATGCCCTTTTAGAGTGTTACATCTCTTTGGGATTATCCTCAAAAAACATGGTACCCTGCCGGGCATGGTGGTACACACCTGTAATCCCAGTACTTGGGAGGGTAAGATCAGAGGATTGTAAGTTCAAGCCCAGCCTCAGCAACTTAGTGAGACCCTGTTTCAACACAAAAGATAAAAAGGGCTGGGGGTGTAAACCCGGAAGTAGAATGCCCCTGGGTTCAATCTCTAGTATCAAAACAAAAACAAAACCAAAACATGGTACCCCTAGTGTATTATCATTTGGATCATTAATCTTGAACAAGCCCCCTAAAACTGAACACTGATATGGAAATGTCTTTGGCAATCAGTTCTAAACTCTGAATTCCTTAAAGCTCAAGTTTACCTTCATGTAACCTCTCTCCGACTTGTCATCTTGATTCATTTTTGAGGAAAAAAGAATATTATCAATGGTGCATGCCAGTCTTCTTCAGCCTTCTCTTTGTCTACCGGTGTGAGATTGGGAAGCGCGAACAACAGAGCGCGGCATCACTGTGAACCTAGTGTATCTCAAGAATATAAGTAAACGTCCCCTTAAAGATATTTGAAGAGTGCATTCAAAATGTTAATTAATATCTTCCTGGAATCTTAGCTACAATGGGGTAAAAAAATGAATGGCTAAAACGATTGCTTCTAAGTTGAGCCCTCTCAGATTCCATTTATAATGTATCATGTTGTGTGTAAGCCTGATTCAGAATGTAGAGCACTTTCTATTTTCAAAGTATTTCAACCTCAAAGAAAAGACATAGACACACAAAGGATAGCATGTGCACTATGGAACTAAAATATCACGTGGAACTATGGGACGTGTAACGATATCACATTTGTATCATTGTTTCTGTGGCAAATGGGGTCCACGTCAGTGGGCGTGAGTGTTTGTCCTTCATTTTGCTCTCTGTGGATGTCTTGGAGTAGATGCCATGAATTTGAGTTTCTCTGTTAGAAGCTAACCTTTGGTGGCATGGGGATATGGCATAAGTGTAAGTTTGGAATCTTGAGGAAATAGAGATTATAAGTAAATATGACTTTCTAAAAAAATCAAAGAGAACCAGACTCGACACATTTCTTTGAATATTCTCTTCATAGTAACACCTTGGCAGCTTAGGTAGTTAATCCAGAGGTCTTTTGTGAACAGTTTTGCATTTATTTGGGAATTGCCCTTTTAAGCTATAAGTATATTTTTAAATTATTTCAGTGATGTCAAGTATTCAGCTTTTCAAGATAAATTTGATCTTCAAAAAGAGTAAAGTGGTACGGATGTCAATGCTGAAAAGTAAGGTAGGCTATAAAAATGGAAAATATAGTTTGTATATTTTTAAAACATGGGTTTCAGATAATAAGGCTGATTTTTTTTATACAATGAGTAACATTTGTGAATGTAATTTTAAAAAGATTTCAAATATGTTTTGGGTAATATCAATATTAGTGAATAAATACATGTGATTCCAAAGTGATTTGCGTGTGTTTGTGTGTGTGTGTGTGTGTGTGTGTGTGTGTGTGTATGTGTGTGTGGTATACTGGGGATTAAACCCAGGGGCATTCTACCTCTAAGCTATATTCCCAACCCTTTTTATTTTAAAACAGGACTTCACTAAGTTACCCAAACTGGCCTTGAACCTGTCTCAGCTTCCCAAGTACTGGGATTACGGGAAGACATTTATTTGGGTATATAAGTTTATTTTTTCTTTCATCATTATACCTCTCAGAAATAGAAAGAGGTTAAATCTGAGTAAAAGACAAAGTAACATATGAACAATAATGATAGGATAGCCAGATAAAATTTAATACTCCTACTTTAAACCTGAAATTTAGATTAGCAATGAGTAATTGTTTAGTATTAGTATATCCGAATATTACGTGGGATATACTTATACTATAAAAGAGTATTCATTGTGTCTCTGGAATTCAGATTGAACTGAGAATTCTATATGTTTGGTAAATCCGGCAAAGCCAAATGCTAATCAGTAGCATTGTTGTTTTTTGACAAACACCCAGGGACACTTTCTATGTAACAATATGGCCCTGCATCTTAGGGAAGTTAGTGAGCACGTGTTTCCCTTCAAGAGCCTGCATTCCAGCAGAGGAGATAGGAAATGTGAAAACCGTGCCGCAAGAGAGAACCAAACAATGCCATTTCAAAGCATAAGGAGGTTCTCCTAGTTGAGGAAACCAAAGACAGTTGAGTTGATGCTAGGTTTGGCCTGAAGGAATTGATGACATTTTTACACACCTGGAGAGAGGGAAGAATGGGTATATTTGGGCAGAAGACCAGAAGTAGGAAGAGCGTTAACTTGAGGAACTATTGAGTGTTTTTAAGGAACTGCAGTTTGGTGAAGGCAGTGGTCCTCCAACTTTGGCCTGCATCAGAATCATTTCGAGGGCCTGTAAAAACTTGCTTTCTGGGTCCCACCTTCAGAGTTTCTGGCCCAGTGGGTCTGTGTAGGCAGAGAATTGGCATAGCTAGCAAGTTCCCAGCCGCTGCTGCTGCCGCTTGCTGGTGGTCTGGGGACTTTATGTAGAGAACCCTGCGCTAGTTGCCGCCATGGGTGACTAGTAAAAGATACTGCTGGAAATGTAGGTCAGGCCCCCAGGGCCTCTTGTGTCTTGCTCTGGAACTTGAATTTTGTTTAATAGGCAAGGGGGAGCCATCAGAGGCTGGCAAGCAAAGTGACATATCTGAGCTGTACTTGAAGATTTATCTGCAGGCACCATGTGGGATTGATTGAAAAGAACACCAACAGACCAGAGAAGGAAGGCTAGTTAAGTAGCTGTTGCAACAGACAGAGCAAGAATTCAAGATCCCACTGCGGTGAGGCAGCACCAGGATTGGAAGGAATAGTTGCTTCTGAGAGCTGCTTGTTGTTTGGGTGTTTGGGGAGCAGGTGGTAGATTTTCTTGAATGGACTCTTTTCCCTAAAAGTGTATTTCAAGATTTGTAATACTTTCATTTGTCAAGATTGCTTAAAGTTTTGAAAAGTACTGTTTTCAAATTAAATAAGCAGCTTTTTACCTATTTAGGTAAGGCAATTTTTTTTTTTTTTTTGCCATACCAGGGATTGAACCCAGGGGCGTTCTACCTTGGAGCTAGATCCCCCTGGCCCTATTTTTTATCCTTTATTTTGAAACCGGGTCTCATGAAGTTGCGGAGGCCTCACTAAGTAGCCGAGGCTGGCCGTGAACCAGGATCCTCCGGTCTCTGCCTCCCAAATACTGGGATTACAAGCGTGCACCACCATGCCTGGCTTAAGGCAAAATTTTTTTAAAAAATCACATATATTTTTCATTCCAGTGATTTTTCTTCTAAAATGTAGCTTATATGGGCTAATAACCATCATATGAAAATATCAGTTTGACTACATATTTTTTAACATTAGGTGATTTTCAGATTTTACTATGTTATATTTTTCTGCAAGATATATCATTATATCTGAAACTGTGTTCTCATCCTTGGTTATATATTTCCATCAGACAGCTTCATAGAGGGGGCTGTTTTACTAGAGAGGGAATCAAATGCTCTCTTTAATATGATGGATGAATAATTTAAAGTTAGATGCAACATTTTAATGCATGGTTTAGATCAGGGCTTCCCCACATGCTTCAGTTCAGTACACAGAGAAAACCATGGAGGCTGCTCACAGCTGGAGGTGAATGAGGTCAGGCTCTGGATTGTCTGGGACTATTAACAACATGTCCTTAGAGAGGCTCAGACTAACTTATCAAGGTTTTTATTCTATTCTTGGCATTCACATTAATTTTATAATTTATGATTGTAGACTGAGAATAATCTCACAGTACTGATATATTTTCACATCTAGATTTGTAAAATATATTTTACTTTGTGTTAAATGAATAAAGCTCATTATTGAAATATTTAGGGAGGGTAAAAATACTGATGAGCTCCCTATTCAGTGGCAAAATTAGTATACTAATTTCTTTTTTTTGTGGTACCGGGGATTGAACCCAGGGGCGTTCTACCTCCGCGCTACACCCCGGCCCTATTTTTTTTTTATACTTTATTTTGAAACCGGGTCTCACGAAGTTGCGGAGGGCCTCACTAGGTAGAGAGAGAGAGAGAGACAGAGAGAGAGAGAGACAGAGAGAGAACTGAGGCTGGCTGCGAACCCAGATCCTCTGGTCTCCGCCTCCCAAAGTACTGGGATTACAAGCGTGCACCACCACGCCCGGCCTTAGTATACTAATTTCTAAAGTACATATTATCTTTATGAAAACAAGGCTCTGATCATTCATTTTGGAATCCTGTAGAGTAATTTGGTGGAGAATTATCTAAATTCCTTACATTTTTTGATATTTTGTGACTTCAAATGCCTTCTAGAATTAAAATGTATATCTTCTTTAAAGTTAATCAAGGTTATGAAATTTCCAAACTGTTCACTAAAATCAACTTTATGACCTGAACTGAAGGGACTTGGTGGGGAGTCATATAATGAATCCCCAACAGTTTGGAGGCCATGAGTAGATCTCTGAGTCTGGTAGTCAGCATTTAAATCTTTCTTGTGATTTGTATTGTCGTATGCTTCTCTCACTCATTCTAGGCATGTTTTCTATCATTTGTAGGCTTCTTAGTAGATCTGCAGGCATCCCACTCCATGGTTGACTCTGTTGGTGTCTTTAGCTATCATTAGTGGTCATGAAACTTTAGGGAAATCACGAGTGGTCTCTTTTGAGGGGGAAAGATCAAGTAGAAAGTCACAAGTAGCAGCAAAATGTGGCAATTTATTAATTCTACTGAATATTACAAAATGTTCAGGCAGAATAAAGCCAAGTTCTGGCAACTAATTAGAAATGAGAATTACTGGCTTGGATAAGGTTTCAGAGACCATTTCTTTGTGACCATGTTGTTTTGTCTAGAGACATTCAACTTATTCAAGATCACCAAGTGGTTCCTGATGGGGCTGAGCTGAGGATGTAGGTGTCCTACCTGTCCCTTCAGCTGTGATAAAGGGGATATCTGTGTTTAAGAAACATCTATGTTATGAAGAGAATCTTTATATGTGATTATAGATTGTGGGAGAAGTAGAAAAATAGTACAACTAATTTTTTTCTCATTCAGGAAGAAATACAATTTTTTCAATTCTTTTGGGACTGACCATCATTTAAAATCTTTGCTTGCCACAAGTGTTTAGTTCCATCTGTTTGATTCCCCCCCCCATAGATACAAAGCTTTAATTGTGTAACAAAGTCCAAAGGGAATTGCATTTTCTTACAGAAAATCTTTGTGCCCAACTTTGTGGAAAGTTTTGAGCCTACAAAGTGAGGTGAGCTTGTATGAGCAATATGAATATAGGATATACCACCTACACACATAGCTTTGCCAGTAGTGATGAACTTTAAAAGGCATAAATTTTCCTTTCATGGAATATTTTTCAAAGATTTCAAATCTGTGGTCTAATATGATTAGGGAAGCTCAAATACTGATTTCAGTTGTTTTTCTGCATACTTATTCAAAGTGGTCTGGGTTAACCAGAGCCTCTTCTCCACTTAAAGGCTATGAGTAAATGTAGTTCAAGTCAAAATTAATAGAAAGAGATGCCGGGACATGAATAGGGCAATGCTCACATGCTTCATGTTCTAGGCTTTCTGCTTCTTTCCCAGCCCAGTGCACATCTGGAAGAGCGTGGGTCAGGAAATGGGCCTCGGTTTTGGCAGGCTCAGAGCTCCCGGCCCAGCCTCTGCGTGGGCGATCCGTATTTTAATTAGATGGAATTGTTTCCAGTGTCTCCGTGGGGAATTGCCTCGCTTCTAATAAGGATAACTTAGGCTAAACAGAAGCCATCTGAGAATGAACCAGAAGCCCTGATTTTGCTCTGGGCCTGCCTCTGAATAATAGAATGCTGTCATGACTTGTATTAATTAGAACCCTAGGTCTACCCTAGTGCCAGCCCAAAGCACTCATATTGAAATTAGCCTTCAGGGTTAGCATAGTCAGGCAGGAAGTGCACACCCGCTACTCAACTTTTTTCACTGAGATATAAAGCTGAGTTGGCATCTTTTTTAATTTACCAAAAAGTGCCCTTCCCTCCATTTCACTGGGCTTGGGGTCTTACCAAGCATTACGATTAACGTTTGGCGTTCCTCAAAGTATTGCATGGAGTCCTTGCTATCTTTCTTGCTGTTGAATAGCACCACCAGCTATGAATGACCATTAAAATCATAAGCTGCAAACTGGCAGCCGTGAGACCTAATCCAGTCCAGAGATGTGCTTGGTGGCCAGCTAGTTGTATGTGAGTAATTGCTGACATTTAAACATTGGGACATTATCTTAATAAGACAGATTTCTGTCTTCTAAAATGGAGAGGGTATGGTAGCTGTGGGCCACATTTCTGCATGAGGGTATCGGGCTGGGCAAGGAAAGCTGTGTAGTCTCATCAGATGACTCATGAGCACTTTCTTGTACCACAGTTGCCATGTGGCTAGTTTTACAATCTGCTTTTATCCTTGGGGTGCTTGAACCCTTAGTGTAGGCAGTCATTTCCAAAGCGGCCAATACAAGGCATGTAATCATGTCAGATCTGCATTAAATCCCAGCTTCTTCCTTTTCTAAAGATAAAACATGAACAGAGCTGGGCATGGTAACCCCAATACTTGGGAGGCTGAGACAGGAGGATTGCATGTTCGAGGACCACCTTAGCAACTTAGTGAGACCCTATTTTAAAATAAAAAATAAAATAGGGCTGAGAGTATAGCCCAAAGTTAGAATGCCCCTGGGTTCAATCCCCAGTACCACAAAACAAAAACTAAACAAAAATTTAAAAAAACAAATAAACACATGCAAATCTCTAAGCCTTCACAAGCCTTGGCATTCACATCTATCAGTAGGGAAGGTTTCTTCCTAGGTTCAAATTTTAAATAAAAATTCATACATGTAAAGCCCAAATCCATGTCCTCCTCATATTAAATGCTTGTTTTATTATCCTTCCACCTTCCTGGTGTCATAAATGCTTTTTTTTTCTGGCTGTTTATACTGAAGTAAGAGTATTTTCTACTTTTAACTTTCTAAGTTTGCTTTGAAAGTTCTCCTTCAAAGTCATTACCAGTTTCAATGACAATACACCACGGTCGTCCTTGAGAACGGTTGCTGGTCTCACCTCTCCTGTATCCTGTAGACTTCTGGGAACTCGTTAATGGGTCTCACACTACTTACAACTTTCATGTCTACCGCAATGCACGTGGACTTTGATTTGGATTGCCATTGAAGTTTGGTTGATGAAAATTAAGAGAATAGTTGTTCTAACTGTATTTGAAACACCGTGTCCTAGTCTTTCTCTGAATCTCAGTTTCCTTACCCCCCAACTTGGGAAAAGAATGCCTCACCAAGTACTGGAGTAATGCCAGCTGCAACAAGACAGAAATCCCGCAGCGTCAGTGTTTAACACTATAGACTATTTCTCACTTATGTGAGAGTGCTGAGTGTTTGAACAGATAACAGGATAGCTCTTGTCCATGCAGTGGCTGATGCTATTTTAGGCACTCACTTTGCAGGTTGAAAAATCCATTTCTAGTTCCCAGAGGGAAAAAGACAATGAAAACAATACAGTAAACGTTGTTGTCATTGAGTTGGAAGGGTTGTACCTAATCCACTCCCATTTAACTGCATCTGTTTGGAGAGGGGCTAGGTAGCCGCGTCCCTCTCTTTGGACAGAGAAGCACAAATATTTGGTGGACAGTTAGTTGTCCCTGCCAAAGCCCGTGGTGCCATGCGGGTGGCAGTGTTCTTTACTGTGCCTGCCCCAGTACCTGCCACTCAAAGGCTTTCAGCAAGTGGTGGCCACTCGTATTTTGCTACTTTTGATGTGGCATTATAACTTGGCATTTTTAGGCCTTGAAATTCCATGAGCAAGTCATTTCCTGACTTGGGCTTCCTGAAAGTACAACTGAAGTGAAACTCAGCCGTCAGCCGCCTGGAATTTGAGGTTACCTAGAGGTGGAAACGGGTCAAGTACTGGATGTGGTGTTCTTGCTCATCCGAGGGCGACATTTGTCAAGACAACGTTGTGTGTTTTATCCCCATGTTATAAAGTTGCCTTTATTATATACCACCATCTTCCCCATCTCTTATATTTTATACTTTGCAATTTTAGCTTCATAGGGAGTTTATAGTATAAAATAAATGCCAGAAGCCAGGTATGGTGGAGCATGCCTGTAATCCTAGTACTTGGAAGGCTGAGACAGGAGGATTGCAGATTCACGGCCAGCCTCAGCAACCTAGCAGACCCTCAGCAACTTAGCAAGATCCTGTTTCAACAGAAAAGGTGGGGGTGGGGAAGGGTGGCAGGGGTATAGTTCAGAGGTAGAATGCTCCTGGGTTTAATCCCCAGTATCAAAAAAAAGAAAGAAAAGAAAAGAAAGAAAATTATCTTTACGTTCCCAATATACTGGTAAACCACACTTCACAAAAGTTGCTTATAAAACTATTTTTCTATTAAAAATAATTTTAGCCAGGCATGGTGGTATACACCTGCAATCCCAGTTCTTGGGAGCCTGAGACAGGAGGATCACAGGTTTTTTGGGGTTTTTTTGCGGTACCGGGGATTGAATGCAGGGGCATTCTACCTCCGCGCTACGCCCCCGGCCCTATTTTTTATACTTTATTTTGAAACCGGGTCTCACGAAGTTGCGGAGGGCCTCACTAGGAGAGAGAGAGAGAGAGAGAGAGAGAGACAGGGAGAGAGAGAGTGAGAGAGCTGAGGCTGGCCGCGAACCCAGATCCTCCGGTCTCCGCCTCCCAAAGTACTGGGATTACAAGTGTACGCCACCACGCCCGACAGGATCACAGGTTTGAAGGCCGCCTCAGCAACTTAGTGAGACCCTCAGAAAACTTAGACCCTGTTTCAAAATATAAAATATAATAGGGCTGGAGGTGTAGCTCGGAGGTAGAATGGCCTTGGGTTCAGCCCTGAGTACCATACACACATATACACACAGAAAAAAAGTAATAAATTTAACAGAAAATAGTGGAGTTAGGAAACTCCTAATTTTGCTTTTGGAAAATGTCTTTGAATATCACATAGCAATGCATTTCCTCACAGTGTAGTAAGTTGAAAGCAGAGAGTGAATTGAAGGTAGTGAGTTGAGTTTGAAAATTGGTTGAAAATACTCTAAATGTACTGAAATGATGCAAACACCTTTATTTCTAAATGAAATCAAGTTTAAAGATATAGTTCAATTTTATATGTTTCTGTAAATATTCACACAGCTTTTGATGAGTACAGATAAAGAAGCCACTGTGTCAGAACGGATAAGTCAAACAAACAAAAAAGATTTAGTGCCTAGACATGGGCTGACTCAGGGAAGTAAGCTTCCCAAAACAACCCAGTGACAAGTGCCCCAAAGAAAGGGACCATACCTACAGGGCAGGGGCATCGCTAGCTTGGGTTGACTGGGACCTATCAGGAAGAGTGTCTTGTTACTAAGGAAAAGACAAGTAAAGATAATCCAGGTAAGGAAATAAAGGAAGAATGGTATAGGTAGAGGAAACATAATATACAAAGGCATTAGGGGAAGAGAGGAAAGGACTAAACCATGGAAGACAGTTTACATACTCTGATATTCTGTCATTTAAGGTGGCTGTGACAGAGGGGCGGGGGTAGTAGGGACAAGAGGCAACACTGCGGAAATGTATGGACTAGACTGAGAAGTCTTGATGGGGCATTCAAATTGGAGCTTTGTCCTGCAGGAAGTGGGTAGCTTCTGAGGCAGCGAGTCTCTGCTCATTATAATGTTTCACATTTTGTGAAACATGTTTTTGGCACTATCCATGACTGAGCCCATTCCAGGCTAATTAAATCAGCACTTCTCAGAATGGTGTTCGGGCATTATATTTTTTAAAGAAACCTCCGCAGATGGTGTCTGCTGTGCAGCTAGTTGAGAACCACTCTTCTCAATGCTATTAAGCAGACTATAAGGTGATCCAGTGCCAACACTTTGAACTGGGTGCTCACAAAGCTGACATGAGACCGCAAACCTGACAGGCCTTGATGTTGGAAGAGGAGGAGAGAGAGGGAAGCCGTTTCCTAGGTTTCTAGCTCCATGTGCAGGAACTAGATAGAGGTTAAATTCAACAAAGTAGAAAATATAACAAGCACAAAGCTTAATGAGAAAGCAGGGTTTTTGTTCTGGTTGAGCCTGCAATGTGTGACAGTGCGCAGTCTTCTTAGCTGTACATGTCTGAAGTTCAAGAGACATTTTGGATGTACAGATCTGCAGTCACCAGCATATCGTGGGGCCGAAGCCTCAGGAAGTACTGAGAGTGCTTAAAGAGTTTGTGGAAGGCTTGGGTGTAGCTCAGTGGTGCTTAGCCTGGGTGCTTAGCATATGTGGGGTCCTGGGTTCAACCCCCAGTACCCCATCCCCAAAAAGAGTTTGTGGCATGAGACTTAGTCACATTACTGAGCCCTGAACATTCTCAACATTTTTTTTTTTTTGCGGTACCGGGGATTGAACCCAGGGGCGTTCTACCTCTGCGCTACACCCCCGGCCCTATTTTTTATACTTTATTTTGAAACCGGGTCTCACGAAGGTGCAGAGGGCCTCACTAAGGGGAGAGAGAGAGAGAGAGAGCGAGCGCTGAGGCTGGCCGTGAACCCGGATCCTCCGGTCTCCGCCTCTCAAAAGTACTGGGATTACAAGAGTGCGCCACCACGCCCAGCTCCATTCTCAACATTTAAGAACCAAGGAGAGGACAAAGTCTGCGACAGAGAGCAAGCAAGGGGCAAACGAAAGACCATGGTGTTGACGTCACCCTGAATGCTGCCCATGCGAATTTATACATTCTCAGCTGGAAACATTGAAGTAATAGAAAAATTTACTTGAGACTGCACATAAAAAAAAAACTAGTTTATATTCTTCTAGCGAACATTTCCCAGTGGAGACAGCATTCACATTTCACAAGTTCCGTTTGATTCCATTCAGATTCTCTGTGTGTGTGAAGTATATTTGTTCTACAAATAATCCAAAAAGGTAAATCCCCTGGTACCCATTTCGCCAACTAAACTTTTCAACCCGAGAACTTCTACCTTTATTTTCTCTTGGGTTGAATTACAAGAATAGAACTGCCTTTCCTCTTAGCAAAGAGAAAAAAGAAAAGTTGTCTTAGATACAAAATGGCCCATATTATAAATAGCCTCTCTCATGGCCTCTTCACCATTTCCTATCTCCCTAAAAGCAAACAAAAAACCCAACTGCCGGAAGCATGCCTACTATCACTTTAGGAGCTGCTGTTAACAAACAAATAAGAAAGGAGAGCTCTAAAAGGTGAAGTATCAGAGAAAGCGTAGCACCCGCAAGAAGCAGAGCTTCCTTTTGGAGAGATGGACACCTAGCAAGGGCTTACCTATCATTCGATGAATACTGGAAATACTTTTCCTCAGAAAGAAGGTTCGCCCCTGTCCCCTTTATAGTCACAGTTCCTGTAAGTCTACCAACTGGAAAATTATTTTAGGTGAGCCGTCATACTGTCTGAAATCACTGAAACTTGCAAGGGTCCTAGATCTATTGGGCCATTATGTGTGTGTGTGTGTGTGTGTGTGTGTGCGCGTGTGTGTGTTTTCTTGTCAGTTTTCCTTCCTCCTAAGCTTTCACTGAGCTCAGCAGCCATAAGGCAGTAAGCGTGTGTGTGTGTGTGTGTGTGTGTGTGTGTGTGTGTGCACGATTAGTAGTTTGAAACCACTGGGTATTTAGGGTGGTGGGGCTCCATGGTGGGCACCCCAGATGAAGAGTTGGTGGAGAAGCCATTGGGAATATCTTTGGCCTAAAGACACAGAGAATCTTCTGGATGGTATCCATAAATAGGAATGAAATTATGCCAAGAATACTAATATGAGGACTTTAAAATGGCACCTCTCTGTAACCTGTTTCATAAAAGTGTTGCTCAAACTCATTTATCACATTCTGTGATGAGCCACTCTTGCCTCATCCAAGACTCCAAACTTGGGCCCAAACCCAGTCTCATTAATATCCACTTAAGTATAGGTTTGGTAATATTGGTGTATTGAACCTGAATCAAACTGATTTTGAGCAATTAAGTCAATAAAGAAGTGAATTTGTGGTTCTCATCAACCATTTAACAAACATAATTTTAGAACATAGTTTGTCTGTAAACAGAACTGTGTCTCCTAGACACGGCTACATTGATATAAAACTGCTGAGGTATGAAGAAAGAGCTTTGACTGTCATGCTGGGCTGTAATATGAAGGATTTGGAAATAAAATATTTATAAAGTTTCTATGCCGGGTAGCAAGGAATGAAGAAAATTTTTCAAATTGCTCACATTAAATCAACAGTTACAAAATAAAATCCAGTAAAAAGTATATAAATTCACATCAGTTGTTTTAAAGCAAGAAAAGCCTTAAAACAAAACAACTTTTTCTGCCTCAGGAAAGAAAAGGGAGCTAGTGTTTATTGCATGTCAGGCCGTCTATGGGTTCGTCCCCACAGAACAACATTGTGAAAGCATTATTATCAGCTCTGCTTTACTTAGTAAGAAGCTGAGGCTCAGAGAGGGTAAATAACTAGCCTAGGGACAAAAAACTAGGCCCTCATGTGTCCAGAGCTAAAACTAAGCTCTGACTTCCCTCTACCTGACACTGGTTCCCAAATGACTGAAATAGGTTTGTTATGCTTCACAAATGCATTTCAAAAGAATTCTTTCTAATACATGTATTTTCAGTGCTTTGCATTTTTTGTTATTAAGAGACATGTTTGAAGACACTTCCAAGAAAAAAAAATTTGAGTATAATGCTTATGCCTTTTTTAAAGGCTGATGTTCTTATTATCAGGTTGGAAGCAAAAATGCAAATCAGTGTCTTATTTCTGTCCCAACAATTTAATAACTAAACTGCAGACTTATTATGTTTCCATCCACAGAGTTCATGCCACAGGACCATTGTTTAGAGAAGATGATATTTTTTAAAAGATCTTTTTTTTTTCTTGTCTTTGGATTTCTGAGGCAGACACAACAATGTGCTGTATTATATTCTGTGGCTCCAGTGTGGTAGGTTTTTTTTTAAATCTTCTTTTATTAAACCTTTACTAAGTTTCCATTGTATGGAACAATGGGCTTCTAGTTGGATGATTTGTTCTTTAAACAAATATTTTCCTTGTTCTCTAAGAAATTACTGGCATGTTTGCTAAAAAAAAGAAGCAGAATTCAAATAGCACATCTTCTAAGGCTCACAACTCTATCTTCTGTGTCTATTCTTTTTTTTGTAGTGGAAAAATGAAGCTAACATTTCCCTCAGCCCTCATTAATACTGATTCCATGACTTTGGTTTGCATATTCTGTTCAGGACTTTTGCAGAGGCACCTTTTGTCTAAGAAGACATCTTTATCACTCACAGGCAGAGGCACCATGATCCATTAAAAGAGTATATTTTCCTTCACGCCAGAGACGATGATATATAGGTTGCACGAGATGGCTTGACTCTACCCCCAGTGAGTGAGACCAATAAGGTCCAGAACCTGGGGTGGTGCGAAGGGCAGAGTGGGATGAAGCCGCAAGGGCCAAGGGGACAAATGAAAGGGTGTGGAGGTAGATAAATCGCCACTAGCAGTGCAAACGTGGGGAGATGAAGGGGTACAGGCAGAGCCATGCACACACGTGGAGAGTTCTAGAGCCCATTGCCTGCCACTCTGAGAGTGAGGCTAGCAGTAGCATCCATGAAGCGGACCCCGCAGACAGAGGAGGTGCCTGTGCACTTCTAGGAAAGAGGATGAGGACCCAGGACCCCTGAGAATGTCACAGGAACCGAGAAAGAGGGCTGGGTGCAGAAGGAATGCAGAAGGATCCTAGTTAAATGATGTGCTCTTCCAATAAATGTTTTCCCTGGACTCTAAAATATTAGTATTTTAACTAAAAAAGAAGCAGAATTCATCAATGCTTCTTCTTAGGTTCACAACTCTTCTGTTTCTATACTTTTTTTTAGTGAAAAAAAAAGAAGCTAAAATTTCCCTCAGTCCTCATTAATGCTAGTTCCCTGACTTCGGTTTGCATATTTTGTTCAGGAGTTTCTGAGAGGCACAAATGCATTCTGCATACAGCTGTGGGGACTCACCAGGTGGGACAGCAAATGTGCATTTACTGGCAGAGAAAATAACACAGGAAGGCCGGGCGTGGTGGCGCACGCTTGTAATCCCAGTACTTTGGGAGGCGGAGACTGGAGGATCGGGGTTCGCGGCCAGCCTCAGCTCTCTCTCTCTCCCTGTCTCTCTGTCTCTCTCTCTCTCCTTAGTGAGGCCCTCTGCAACTTTGTGAGACCCGGTTTCAAAAATAAAGTATAAAAAATAGGGCCGGGGGCGTAGCGCGGAGGTAGAAGGCCCCTGCGTTCAATC
>PVJS01044494.1:0-16632 GCA_004027185.1 Glis glis
AAATAAATAAATAAATAAATAAATAAATAAATAAATAAATAAAACAAAAATAAAACAAAAAAATGAAAAATAAAATAGGGCTGGGGGGATTGTGGCTCAGAGAGAGAACACCCCTGGGTTCAATCCCCATTATCCAAAAAAAAATTATAGAGAAGGGACTTTCTTCACTATCAAATAACCAAGAGTGCTCAGCTCTGTGATAGGTGGCCAAAAAACATTTGTCAAATAAATTAACACCAATAGAGCTAAAATTATCACATTACTGGGAGCACCTTTGTTCATGGATATTGTAGGAATATCCATTGACTATATGTCTTTATAAACTTGCTTAACAACGTGATAAAGACTTTTCCTTTATGCTCGTAGACTCATTGACTTTCCCAGGATCCTCCCATTCATGAGTTTTACTGAGATATGGATGCAGCGCTAATGGCTGGGTCATTCAATAATTGCATATTTTCTCCTGCACACCAGTCTTGTAGAATTATCATTTCAAATTCTATCCAGACATCTCTAGAAGAATGATTAGGAACTGAATTCTAGAGTCTAAGGTCCTGAGTTGAGTCTGAGTTCTACTCCTTCAAGTAACCTCCAGCAAGTCATTTCTCATATTATGCTTCAATCCCCTCATCTGTAAAGATGATATGAGTACCTACTTCAGTTAATTTAGTCATTATATGTAAAAATCTTACAGTAGTATATGACGCATAATAAAGTTTCAATACTTGCTTATCATTCTTCTTAAGAGGATGACCATAATCATTATCCCTAATACTTTACATATGTTGTACCATTTAATTCTCACAACTCAGTGAGGGAATTATCATTTCCATTACAAATTTATACATCATGAAAAGCCAGGCGTGAGAGTGCACATCTGTAATACCAGTACTTGGGAGGCTGAGACAGGAGGATCACAGGCTCAAGGCCAGCCTTAGCAACTTAGTGAGACCCTGTTTAAAAAAATAAAAATTAAAAAAGAATGGGGGTGTAGCTTGAAGTTAGAATGCCCCTGGGTTCAATCCCCAGTACAAAAATAAATAAATAAGTCATGAAACGCTGTAGTGTCATCATGTAATACCTGAGGTTGAGAAAGTTGTGTACACAAATGTCAAGATTCTATTATATATCCTTCCCCCATTTCAACTCCACCCTCTAGAAACAAATCACCCTTGAGCATCCTTATTCTATTAATGTTAATGCAATTCCCTCAGGTACCTACAAACATGAAGCACTGGAATTACCTGTGATTTGCTTCTCATCCAGAACTGCCAGCCAATCTTCTTCTATAAGACATCTTGACTCCCTCCCACCTTTTTATTCTTACTCCTATCCTTTTAACACAGGTCCTCATTAGATGGCTACACACACATGTAAAAACTTTTACTTTTTAGTTTTAAAAACTAAAATAGAGCTCTGCCTTCAGGTGTGATATAAAAAAAGAAAGAAAAGTTTAACTAAAATTTCTCCCAATTTCTGGTGTTCTCCCCAAACACAATCAAAAAAGAAAATGAACCAGAAATAATTCTGTCCCAGTGACACCCACATCAACCATGTCACATAAAAAAAATCTTCTGCAATAACCCAGGTGGTCTGATTAGAAAGATAATTCCATACCAATCTGAAGTCACACTTTTCTAGAGAGTTACTTATGTTGATTTTTTTAAAGGATGGTTAGGCAAGAGAGGATGCTGACTTAGTGAAACGAATTAACTTCTCTTCTACAATTTGATTTTCTACTGATAGCTTCTGTAAGACCAATTATGCTCTGAGATATCAATAAGCCTTTTTATCTGCAGCTCTTAGAAGTACACAAATGAAGAGAAAGATAGATTTCCATTCTCCTTAGGGGTTTGTCAGTCTCCATTTGGCTAAGATGAGCCTCCAATTAAATTTTTCTGGCTCTTGTAACCTCTCGGTCATGACTAAATGAGAAAGGGCACAGTTCCATGGCTCATAAACTGGAGAGCGATTTGGGAACCAACCTCTGTGAACTCACAACTCCATGGTAGCCACAAAGTCTAACTGAGCCTGACTGGATGTCCAATCTAGTAGGCTAAGTTCCATTTATCTTCCTGGAAAGTATCTTGGGCCCAGAGATGTATGTTTATACTGTTCCCCTGGATCAAACAACGTGTCACACATAGGAAGATAGCCCAGTGTCTACAGCCACACAGCCTGCAATTGAGAGAACGCCCCATTTACTTTGTTCTTGTAAAGCAAACTTCAGGTTCTGAAAGATGACTCTCAGAAGGACCTGCCTATGTTTGGAGACCATAGTGGCTCCTTTGGTCCTTGATGACACCTAGAACCCATTAGGATCCTCTTCACTCAAGACTCAGAATACTTTTACAGAAACTATTTCATTTATTCTCAAAACATGTTTGTGATTCAAAAGTAAATTGTGTGTCCTTAAGATAATATAATCAGAAAATAACCATAAAATGATCACTGAAATTACTTGTTTTCTCAGTTAAGCCAATACTTAAGGAGTAGAAAAAAATAATCCTGTGAACAAAAAAATGAATTATCTAATTTTAAGTATAGTGAAAAAGAAAAAGAGTAAGATGGTGGTTTTCTGGACTTAGTGACGACCCTTAAATATATTTCATTTTCAGAGAATTTGCTAGGGAGGAGATGGGGAAATCTCCCTGGATACACCCTCTGGTCATCTGTCACCTTTAAAATCACATTGCAATCTGGGTTGTCACCTTCTCTGGTCTCTGGGTTTTCTAATATTCCTTGGTTACCAACTACACAGTCTTTTGAAAAGTAGATAACCTGGTTTTGATGTTTGATTCTGACCAAGACAAGCATCTTTCAAAGCTTCCGATATGTGACATTTCTAAATCCAAGCAAATTTCTTTCACGTTGCAAAAGAGAATAAGAAGTAAGCAAGCCGAGGAATCAAGGCTGGTCATGCACAGGACTTGCTGCTGCAAACTGTGGCTTGATAACTTCTTGGGCCTCATCCCTTAAACAGTGACCTGAACGTGTGTGTTCTGTCCTGTAATGGGATAATGGAACTGTCCTAGAGCAGCCTCGGGAGTCTTATTTCAAACCTAGTCAAATATAAAGTAGATGCCTCTACAGACTATGCTGTGGCTCTCCAGTGAGAAGAACCCACGAGAGCAGACAGAAAATCAGAGAGGGGAGAAGACGGACATCAGACATTTATTCCCCCGGCTTCTTCTCTGCAGCATCACCACAGGCTGGCTCTGTCCCTAGACTGAAGGCCACAGTTGTCACCTTCCCACATAATTCACTCTCCTTTGGGACACTGGGAACTCCTCTGAGTCATTCTGGGTGGTATCATGTGGTTTCTCTACAATCTGAACACACCACTATAAATTGTCCCTTTGTTTAAAAAAAAAAAACTCTAGGCCGGGCGTGGTGGCGCACGCTTGTAATCCCAGTACTTTGGGAGGCGGAGACCGGAGGATCCAGGTTCGCGGCCAGCCTCAGCTCTCTCTCTCTCTCTCTCTCTCTCTCTCTCTCTACTTAGTGAGGCCCTCCGCAACTTTGTGAGACCCGGTTTCAAAATAAAGCATAAAAAAATAGGGCCGGGGGAGTAGCTCGGAGGTAGAACGCCCCTGCGTTCAATCCCCGGTACCGCAAAAAAAAAAAAAAAAACTCTATTCAAATGACCCAGTTCCCTTCCAGAGCTTTGACTGATGCATGGTCTTTAATCAAATTCCACTCTGGGAACACAGCAAGAAGAGTAAGTAGGACATAGCTACAGATCCAACGTCAACTAAAGGAACCCCCATAGAAGGCACAAGCCCTTAGCCTGAGATGATAGCCCTGACTTCTAGAAGCCAGAAAGGATCCCATTCAGTTTGCAAAAGTGGGACTGATCGCCTTCAGAGTAGACAGAATGGTACATTTTTTTTAAATAAATGATACATAAAATGACTCTAAATAAATGTCTTTCAAAATAATTTCATAACCAGGCATGGTGGTGCACGCTTGTAATCCCAGTACTTGGGAGGCTGAGACAGGAGGATCGCAGGTTCGTGGCCAGCCTCAGCTACTTAGTGAGGCCCTCTGCAACTTAATGACACCCTGTTTCAAAATAAAGAATAAAGGTTAAGGATGTAGCTCAGAGGTAGAATGCCCCTGGGTTCAATCCCCAGTACCACAAATAATAATAATAACAACAACAATAATAATAATAATAATTTCATAGCAATAAATTCCAGTAGCAAAACATAAAAGATTTATCCTAAAAATGATTTTTTAGAATTCTAAAATATTTCCCCATCTAATACTAAAGTACTTAAAAAATATTTTAGGAAAAAACATAGAATAAAATTTGAAGTTTCCCCACATACATACATACATACACACTCCTTGTCCATTAGATTTTTTAAACCATGATGCTTGTAAATAGGCAGAGACATTTTTGACACCAATTGAGAACTAGGAAAGGCCCGGACGCAGAGAGATGGCAGAGCTTATCTTTGTTAAGAACAAACTTTCACCAGAGGTCATCCATCTCTTCCCAGAATTCATAATTCTTCACTCATCTGCCTGAAAATATATAGATATTGTGACCCAAGACAAATATTAACTAATTCCTGATAGAAGTGTTCCTCTGACCCACCATGCTGATACACTTATTTCACCATTACATTTTAATAATCCATTTGGTCCTAATCCAAGCCACAGCCCTGTGTGACAACCCTAAATAAATTCCTCTACACTTTCATTTCTTCCGTGGAATTGGACTAATTAGAGTAACTGCACTGGAAAAAGCAATAGTTTGAAAACATTGCCTCAGGGAGACAAAAGTTGTTTTATTTTGTAATTAGGCATTTCTGTCCCAGGGGCATTTTATAGTCATGGTTTGAAATAACAACCATTATTTTATTACAATTTTCTATTTTTTGCACATAAAAATATTTAGAACATGTTTTTCGCTGAGTTTTATTAGTCATAATGCCAGGAAGCGCCTGATGTTATGGGTGATGGAATTATCTTTGAGGGCTTCCCTTTAGGGTTATTTCTTCCTTATAGTCTACATTCTCTCAGCGTTTGGTGCTAGAACTGAAATACAAAGTGGAAATTGAGTATTCCATGCATTTGTACAAGTGACCTATACACGGGGGTAAAGTGAAGCCCATCCATGTATCTCACCACTCCTTTTCCCCTAATCAGCATTAAATTCTCTGTGCCACACAGGTGAAGCTACTTATGACTTGGATAATGCCATATTAACAAGAACTAGAAATGTGGGGTCAATTCAGCAAGCACAGAAGTAACAATTCAAAATTAATTGATATTAAATCATGCCTTTATCTAGCAATTGAATGGCATCTCCCTCTTAGAGGATCTAATCTCCACCAAGTTGTGTGTATGCACTGCCACACATCTATATGAACAGAACAATAAAGTCATAGTAACAGAAGTAACAGTGTTGAGATTCTTGAATACAAAACCGGAATTACCTGTATAATATCCATCAATTTTCTGCTTAAACATTTCTAGGGCTAGGGCACTGGTTACCATATACAACACCCATGCTGGCACTCTATGAGAACAGAATTCCTTATATAGAACAAAATCTGTTTCTCCTTAACTTCTACCCTTGATGCTTGTTCTTCTCTTTTTTTTGGGGGGGGCAGTACTTAGAAAAATCCTAATCCATAGCATATATTAAAGTCCCACAAATGTTTGGGAAATAGTTATAAAGTCCATTGGATTGAACAGTGTCATTTTTTTCTCTAGCCAGAACCTATCCTTTGCCTCTCTTCTGACAACAGTATCTAATTGTCTTTTAATACCACACCATCCTTTTTGCTTAATCCTATGGTTGTTTGTAAGGATTGGGAACTCATATAGCTGGAATGGGCATATGATTTGATAAAGACCTGTCAAGAAATACAAATTTCCTGCCCTGGTACTTGGTTTCTAACTGGGCATTCGATCAAAAACTAAAGCAATGAAACATGCTTTTGAGGTTTTTTGTGTTTGTTTGTTTGTTTGTTTGTTTGTTTTTTGCGGTACTGGGGATTGAACCCAGGGGCATTCTACCTCTGAGCTACACCCCAACCCTATTTTTATTCTTTATTTTGAAACAGGGTCTCACTAAGTTGCGGAGGGCCTCACTAAGTAGCTGAGGCTAGCCGTGAACCTGCGATCCTCCTGTCTCAGCCTCCCAAGTACCAGAATTACAAGCATGCGCCACCACGCCCAGCTTCTTGTTATTTTTTTAATTGACAACTATAAATTGTATGTTTCTAGGGTATGACAAGATATATGTGTACCTATGTATATGTATTCTGACATATGGATACATTGTGGAGTGGTTGAATGAGGCTAGTTAATAAACCCATCACTTCACATACTTATTTTGATTTTGTGGTACAAACATTTAAAATCTACTCTCTTTGCAATTTTAAGGTATACAATATTAACTATATCTCACCAAGCTGTACAATAGGTCTCTAGAACTTATTTCTCCTGTCTCCCTGAAACCTTGTACATTTTGAGCAACATCTCCCCATTTCTACCCTACCCAGACCCTGGTAACCACAATTCTATTCTGCTTCTGAGTTTGATGTTTTAAGATTTCACATGTAAGAGTAGTATTTGTCTTTCTGTGCCTGGTTTATTTCACTTAGCTTAATGACCTGAATAATATTCCATCATGTATTTATACCACATTTTCTTTATCCATTCATCCACTGATGGACAGTTAAGTCAATTCCATATCTTAGCTATTGTGAATAATGTTGCAATAAATATAGGAATACAGATAGCTCTTCAACATACTGATTTCATTTCCTTTGGAAACATGCCCATAAATGGAAATACCGAGTCATGAAAGTCCTCTTTTTAAGTTTTTGAGGACCCTCCATATTGTTTATCATAATGACTGCACTAATTCACATTCCCTCAAACAATGTCATAAGTGCCTCTTTTTCCACATCCATGCTAACACTTGTTACTTTTTATTTTTGATAAAAGGCATTCTAACAGGTGTGAGTCGACATCTCATTGCGGTTTTAATTTGTGCTTCCCTGATGATTCATGATGTTGAGCCTTTCGTTCATGAATTTGTTGGCCATTCGTATGTCCTCTTTTGAGAAATGTCTATTCAGACCCTTTACTTATTTTTAAGTTAAGTTATTTGTTTTCTTGCTTTATTGTTTGTTTCCTATATATATACAGTTTAGATATTGGCCCCTTATTATATGTATGGTTTGAAAATATTTTCTCTCATTCTGTAGATTGTTTCTTTATTCTGATCATTGTTTCCTTTGCTGTACAGGAGTTTTTTGGTTTGATACAATACCATTTGTCTATTTTTGTTTCATTGCCTATGCTTCTGGAATCATATCCAAAGCAATCATTGCCAATAGCAATGCCAAGAATTTTTTCTGTTTTCTTCTAGTAATTTTACATTTTCAGGCATTACATTTAACTCTCTTTTTTTTTTTTTTTTTTTTTGCAGTACCGGGGATTGAACCCAGGGGCGTTCTACCTCCGTGCTACACCCCCGGCCCTATTTTTTTTTTTAGACTTTATTTTGAAACCGGGTCTCACAAAGTTGCGGAGGGCCTCAGTAGGTAGAGAGAGAGAGAGAGAGAGAGAGAGAGAGAGAGAGAGCTGAGGCTGGCCGTGAACCCAGATCCTCCGGTCTCCGCCTCCCAAAGTACTGGGATTACAAGCGTGGGACACCACACCCAGCACATTTAACTCTTTAGTCAGTTTTTAGTTGATTTTTATATTTGATGTGAAATGAAGGTCCAATTTCATTCTTCTGTATGTGGATATCCAGTTTTCCAACACCATTCAGTGAACAGACTGTCCTTTCTCCATTGTGTATTCTTGGTACCTTTGTCAAAAAAAAACAAGTTAACTATAGATGTATGAATCTATTTCTGGGCACTTTAGTCTATTCCATGGTCTATAGATCTGTTGTGCTGGCGCTATGTTGTTTTGATTATTGTAGGTTTGTAGTAGATTTTAAGATCATGCATTGTGATGTCTCCACTTTTGTTCTTTTTACTCAAGATTGTTTTGAGCCCCATGTGGGGGGAGCCTACCAAGTGCTATGTGCATGTATGTCACTATCACTATGAAGTACATTATGAGGTGAGACTATAATTCACCAATAAACATATAAAAAGATATTTTTTGGTTATTTTGGGTCTTCTAGGGTTTCTTCTGGGTTTTTTTCTATTTCTGTGAAAATTTTTCATTGAAATCTATAGATTGCTCTGAGTAATATGGGCTTTTTCACTGCAATAATTACTCTGATCCATGAATATAGGATATCTTTTCATTTTTTGCCTCATTCAATTTTTTATCAATGTTTTATATTTTCAATGTAGATATATTTGATATCCTGGTTAAATTTATTCTTGAGTATTGTTATGCTACTGCAAATAGGACTATTTTCTTCTTTTTCACATAGATTATTTTCAGAGTATAGAAATGCTACTGCTCTTTTTATGTTGACTTTGTAACCTGCAATTCTATAAGATGCATTTATTAATTCTAATCATTTTTACAGAGTCTTTAGGGTTTTCTATTCAAGATCAGGTATTCTGAAAACAGGTGACCTTTTTTCTTACCTAATGATTCTGGCTGTGATTTTCAGAGCTATATTGAATAGAAGTGGGGGGAAAAGAGCATGCTTGGCTTGTTCCTGATTGTAGAGTAAAAATTTTCAACCTTTAACTGTTGAATATAATGTCAACTGTGGGCTTTTTGATATATGTCCTTTATTCTGTACAAGTACACTTCTTCTACACCTAATTTGAAGAGAGTTTTGTCATGATAGGATTCTGAATTTTGTTAAATGTTTTCTCTACATCTATCAAGATGATAGCATAGCTTTTGTTCTTCATTCTGTTAATCTGATATATCACATTTATTGATTTGTGTATGTTGAATGATCTTTGCCTCCCAAGAATGAATCTCACTTAATTATGGTGAATGCTCCTTTTAATGTGACAATTTCAGTAATTTTTATGGAGCCCTTGAGAAAGAGAGCCTCTCTTCCTGCTAAGGACTGTTAGTTTTATAATGATAAAAGCTAAGAGTTTCAGTCACATTTCACAATAGCCAAATCATGGAACCGACTTAGATGTCCATCAACAGGTTAATGAATTACAAATTATAAGATATACCTATAATGGAATTCTACTCAGCAATAAAGAACAAAGTTATGTCATTTACAGGAAAATGGATGGGCCTGGAGAACATTATGTTAAGTGAGATTAGCCAGTCACAGAAAGTGAAGGGTCATATGTTTTCTCTCATATGTGGAAGCTAGGGAGTAATAGGGATACAAGAAGGACTTTAGATAAAAGAGGAGAAACCCCAGTGATGGAATAAAAGGGGTCTAGGAGAGGGTTGGGTGGGGAGGGGAGAGAAGGGATTAATGAAGGAAACACTTCCATTGACATTATGTACATATGTGAAATTATCAATGCCAATCTCAATATCATGTATGGGGAAGGGGACGAAGTGAGGAGGGAGCCAGGGAAATCTTACCAAGTGCAGTGTGTATGTATGTCCCTATCACTCTGAACTACTATTATGATGTGAGACTATAATGCACCAATAAAAGTATATTTTTTAAAAAAAGAGTTTCATGCACCTTATGGAGAAGTATTTTCCTGAAAATGAAGCCAAATAAGTCAAAGCCAAGAGTTAGAAGAAAAAGATTAGATGATGCCAGCCTCAGTGTTGCACACTTCTAATTCCAGTACTTTGGAGGCTGATACAGGAGGATCGCAGGTTCATGGCCAGCCTCAGCAACTTAGTTAGTGAGGCCCTCCACAACTTAGTGATACCCTGTTTCAAAATAAGATAATAAAATAGGGCTGGAGGTATAACTCAGAGGAGAATGACCCTGGGTTCTATCCCCAGTAACACACACACACACACACACACACACACACACACACACACACTAATAATAATAATAATAATAAGATGACATGATTTGAAATGTGGGTATCATTTGAATCTTATCCCAGGTCTACTCTTGGACTTTATAGTCACATAAATAAATTCATTTCTCTTAAGTCACTACAAGGCATTTTCAATGAAGAGAGTTTGGACTACTAGAGTTTTCCCTTTGTAAGGAGCATCACCGTTTCTCCAAATATTCTTCAAATGGCATATCCTCCATGATGTTCACCATATCAATCAACTCCTCTCTTGACTTGTTGCAGGAGAAATGAGCTTCATAAACTGTGTTACTCAGAACTAAACCCCAAATATAAGGTGTGATTTGAGTAGCACAATAAATGTCAACCATTACTTGTCCAGATATGATAGTTCTATCACTGTAGCTTGATGTTTCATGAATAACATTGTCATAGTTAATTTTATGTGTCAGCTTGCTAGGCTCTAGTACCCTGTTGTTTAGTTAAATGCCACCTTACATGTTGCTGTATAGACTTTGAGTAAAGCAAATTATCCTCCATATTGTAAGTGGACCATATCCAACCAATTGAAAGCCCTAAGAGAACAGAATAAGGTCCCCATAAGAGGAAGAAATTCTGCCTCCAGGCGTATTCAGACTCTAGACTACAACATGACAATTCCTTCCAGAATTTCTAGCCCACCTGATTTCAGCCCCCACAAAGCCAATTCAGTGTGTGTGTGTGTGTGTGTGTGTGTGTGTGTGTGTGTGTGTGTCCTAATTTTCCTGTTTTCTCTAGAGAACCCTGACTGATACAAATACAAATACACTTTTTCCTTGCTTGGTGTTCTCCGTCAATAAAGACCCTTAGTTCTTTTACTTGTATAAAGATTCCCCATCTTATATTTCTCCAACTCATTGTTTTAAATTAAGCTCATTATACTTTATATGTATGCCTACTACCATGATTTCCCATCGATTAAAATACTTTTTTAAAAAAATTCCTTCATCTAGCGTATTCATTAAGGCTCCCAGTTTGGGACTTAACACACATTTGATAAGAAGGCTTTGATCTCTTTATCCTAGTAATTAGAAAAATGTTCATTAAACTATAGTGTATATTGGAGCCCTGTTGAACACAACTTGAGCTCCCATCAATCAGCATCCTATCGTGCAAGCTCTTTAACCAGTCGTTAATCCACCTAACAGGATTATCACCCAACCCAAACTTCTCCATCTCGCCTGCAAGAATATTTTAAAAGTTTCCAATGAAAGCCCGCAGAAATAAAATAGTGTAGCTTGTAGATTTCCTTCCATCTTTCACCTAATAACCCATACAAAAATAGTTCCTTTGACATCAATTGTTGTTTATAGATGCATTCTGCTCTAACTTGTCACCATTTTCTTTTGTAAAGAGCCTCATAAACAATTCATCTAGGATTTTGCTAGAGTGCCATCTAATTACTGGCATAACAAGATCAGATCCCATGTTTTTACTCATTTTTTAAAAAATACCATTTTCCTCAAAGATTAGGAACACTGGTTCCAATATTTCATCTCCAAATTCTTTCATTATTTTGCAAAGTACTTGATCAAAGCATGAATAGTTTCACTCATTTGAAAAAAGTAAAGGTTTTCTCACCCTTTCAGGTTTGGGCTCCCTTATTATTTATATTTGCTCTACTCTTTCCAGCTTAAATGTTTTCCTCCTTGATAGACAAGACAGAAATAAAACAGGGTTAAGAAAAAAGCAAAAAAATACTATAACAAATAAAATATACAAGTGACTTTTATCTTTATTCTATTAAAAAGTACATAACATGTGGCACTTAATCCATCAAAACTTCAAAAGATAAATTAGCAAAGGACATGAATAGATAATTCATGAAAGGAGTAATATATTTGGATCACAAAACATGGGAAAGCTTGTAGCTTCATAATATTCCAATAAATATAAGTAGACATTTTTAAGCTTTGCCTATCAAATTAGCAAGGGCTTTTAAAAATATATGAAGTTAATGGTGAAGTTATCACCTATATATGTACATATCCATATATTATATAATGACATATATTTATAATATAACCTATTACTACTCTTTTACAAAGATATGTATCAATATCCACAACATCCTAAGAAAATTTTTGAAATTCAGGAACATATTTAGTTACCAAGATTTTTATTGAGGACGGCCCAAGATGGTGACTAAGGGAGATACCACATTACGATCTCTCTGAGATGTGGGTCTCAATTACCATGAAAGCAACTTCTCAACAGGAGAAGAAAAGCAACAAAAACTTGAACAATGAAAAATTTGAAATGTGATGGAATCAAAGCCAGAAGACAAAACAGAGGGAAGTAAAAAGCTCCGAGCGCCTTACCTAAGGAAAAGCAGCGGCGCCATCTTGGCTAGACCGCGCCGGCTGCTGCCAGCATTGCGGCTTCCACATGCCACCGGCAGAGAAGCCAGAGGCCTGCTGTGAGTTCAACTGCAGGTCAGCAGAGACGAAAGCAAGCAGCGGCTCGCTCCACACTCAACACACCAAACAGCGGCGGCAACAGTGGTGCCATCTTAGTAGGACCTTACCGGCAGCTACCAGCATTGTGGCTTCTACACTAGACCAACAGAGATGCCAGCGACCTGTTGTGAACTCAGCAGCTGCAGAATAGCAGCAGTGAAGGCGAGCAGCGACTCGCTCCACGCGCGACACAGACCCGAACTGCTGTGTCGGCAGAAGCGGCAGCATCGCCATCTTGGTCAGACCGTGCCGGTAGCTACCGGCATTGCGGCTTCTGCAGGCCACCAACAAAGAAGCCAGGGAGCTCTTCTAAAACCAGCACTGCAGAGCATCAGCGACGGGTGTGAGCAGCAATCCGATCAACACTTGACCGAGTCCCCAGTGCCCGGAGGCCTGACCAGAACCTGCGACAGTGGCTGAGCCCACCCCCAGAGATTAAGAGCAGCGCTCAATGAAACCGTAAGTCAATGAGCCGCCCCAGGGGGAGACCACCCAGCGTGGCCACAGGGACTTGCAGGGTCTGAGACTGTGCAGATTGCCCCGGCAGAGGTGGGAGTGGGGTCTGCTGTGGGACACGGTAGATGCATGGATAAGCAGACAGTCCCTGGAGACATTTGGGTGGGGCAGACTTGCAGCCCACAGGTCGCAGCACCCTTATAGAGTCCCCAGGGATCGCCACAGTACATACAGCTGTGGCACCTGGGGAAAAATTGGACCAAACCAGCCCTCTCTGTGGAAAACATGAAGTTCTGTGTTTACACAGAATCAGGTCAAAGCAACATCCTCCACTTCTGTAGTCAAAGAGAGACACAAGCCCGGGGCCCCCTGCTGGAGTGGCAACTATGATATCAGACAAATTAGACTTCAAACATAAACTTATCAGAAGAGACAAAGGTCATTTCTTAATGGTAAAAGGAACAATCCAGCAAGAGGATATAACAATTGTCAACATTTATGGCCCAAACATAGGTGCAGCCACTTTCATAAAAGAAACTCTTCGCGACATTAAATCACACATAGATCCCAATACAATAATATTGGGAGACTTCAACACACCTCTCACACCACTAGATCGATCTTCAAGACAAAAGGTCAGTAAAGATGCCTCAGACCCAAGGAACACCATAAACCAAATGGACCTACTAGAGAAATACAGATTATTCCACCCAACTATAGCTGAATTCACATTTTTTTCAACTGCTCATGAAACCTTCTCTAAAATAGACCATATCCTAGGCCACAAAGTGGCCACTAGCAAATTCAAAAAATGTGATATAATCCCCTGCATCTTTTCAGACCATAATGGAATGAAACTAGATATCAACTATAAGAAGACCCAGAGAAACCTCAAAAATACATGGAGACTGAACACCACACTACTGAATGAGGAATAGGTCACAGAAGAAATAAAGGGAGAAGTTAAGAAATTCCTAGAAACAAACGAAAACAGAGACACAACATATCAAAATCTCTGGGATACCCTTAAGGCTGTATTAAGAAGAAAATTCATAGCACTGAGTGCTCACATAAGAACAGAAAATCACCAAATAAATAACCTAATGACACACCTCAAAGCCCTTGCAAAACAGGAACAGTCTAACCCCAAAACCAGTAGAAGACAGGAAATTATTAAAATCAGAGCAGAAATCAACGAATTAGAGAATACAAAAAATCAACAAAGCCAAAAGCTGGTTCCTTGAAAAAAGAAAAAAGAAGATAAACCACTAGCCAACCTAACCAAAAGAAAGAATCAACCCAAATTACTAAAATAAGAGATGAAAAAGGTGATATTACCACTGACAGCATGGAAACCCAGAGGATTATGAGAAACTACTTTGAAAAACTGTACTCCAACAAAATGGAAAACCTAGAAGAAATTGACAAATTTCTAGACACATACAACCTTCCTAAGTTGAATCAAGAAAATATAGAAATTTTAAATCAACCAATAGCAATCAAAGAGATGGAAGCAGCAATAAAGAGCCTACCATCAAAGAAAAGCCCAGGTGCAGATGGTTTCCCAGGTGAATTTTATAAAACATTTATAGAAGAACTAATCCTAATACTCCTCAGTCTATTCCATGAAACAGAAAGAAACGGGACTCTCTCAATACATTGTATAAAGCCAACATCACATTAATACCAAAACCAAATAAAGACAGCTCAAGAAAACAAAACTACAGACCTATATCATTGATGAACTTAGACGCAAAACTTGTAAACAAAATACTAGCAACGTACATTCAAAACCACATCAAGAAAATCATACACCATGACCAAGTCGGGTCATCTCAGGGATGCGAGGCTGGTTCAACATATGAAAAACAATCCATGTAATTCACCACTTAAACAGAACTAAAGACAAAAATCACATGATCATTTCAATAGATGCTGAAAAAGCATTTGAAAAAATCCAACACCCATTCATGATAAAAACACTGCAGAGAATCAGAATAGAAGGAACATACCTCAACATCATAAAGGCAATATACAATAGGCCCACAGCCAACATCATGTTGAATGGGGAAAAACTATGAGAGTTCCCCTTAAAAACAGGAACAAGACAAGGATGTCTACTGCCACCACTCCTTTTCAATATAGTTCTAGAGACTCTAGCCATAGCAATAAGGAAAGAAAAGGAAATCAAAGGAGTACAAATAGGAAAAGAAGAAATGAAACTATCTCTATTTGCAGATGACATGATATTATACTTAGAAGACCCAACAACCTCAACCAAAAGGCTTATATAACTGATAAACAAATTCAGCAAAGTGTCTGGATACAAAATCAATCTTAAAAAATCAGAAGCTTTTCTATATGCCAACCATAAATCCACTGAAAAAGAAATCCAGAAAACATTTCCACTCATGATATCCCCCAAAACAAAAAAATATTTAGGAATAAACCTAACCAAGGATGTAAAAGAGTTCTACAAGGAAAATTACAAAACATTGCAAAAAGAAACTGAAGAAGATCTTAGAAGATGGAAAGACCTCCCATGCTCTTGGATAGGCAGAATAAATATCATCAAAATGGCCATTCTTCCAAAAGTGATCTATAGATTCAATGCAATAGCCATTCAATTACCAAGGTCATTCTTTCCATAGAAAAATCAGTCTTTAAATTCATTTCCTCTGCAACTTAGTGAGACCCTGTTTCAAAATAAAGAATAAAAATAGGGCTGAGGGTGTAGCTCAGAGGTAGAATGTCCCTGGGTTCAATCCCCAGTACCACCAAAAAAAAAAAAAATTTTTTTTTTTCATTTGGAACAACAAAAACCCAGAATAGCCAAAGTAGTTCTCAGCAACAAGAACCATGCGGGAGGCACCACAATACCTGACTTCAAACTATACTACAGACCCATAGTAAAAAAAACAGCATGGTATTGGCACGAAAGCACACATAGACCAATGGAGCAGAATAGAAGACTCAGAAAGAAATCTGCACACTTACAGTCAATTGATTCTTGACAAAGGAGCCAAAAACATACACTGGAAAAAAGATAGCCTCTTCAACAAATGGTGTTGGCAAAACTGGTTAATCACGTGCAGAAAAATGGAAATAAACCCCACTTTCTCACCCTGCACAGAGTCAATTCAAGATGGATCAAAGACCTGGAAATTAGACCAGAGACCTTGCAGCTTCTTGAAGAGGGCATAGGTGCAACTCTCCAACACATAGGCACAGGCAAAAACTAACAAGATAACAAGACCCCAAAGGCACAAGACATTAAAAAGAGGATCAATCTGTGGGATTGCATTAAACTGAAGAGCTTCTGTGCAGCAAAGAAAACTATCAAGAAAACCTCAACAAAGAGCTGACAAAATGGGAGAATATTTTTGCCAGCTACTCCTCTGATAGACGACTAATATCCCCAATATACAGAGAACTCAAGAAACTCACTGCTAAAAACACAAACAACCCAATAAAAAAATGGGCAAGTGAACTAAATAGGCACCTCACAAAAGAAGAAATACAAATGACCAATAAATGTATGAAAAAAATGTTCAACATCATTAGCAATCAGAGAGATGCAAATCAAAACTACCCTGAGATTTTACCTAACCCCAATTAGAATGGCAATCATTAAAAATACAAACAGGAGCCGGGCATGGTGGTGCACGCTTGTAATCCCAGTACTTTGGGAGGTAGAGACCGGAGGATCCGGGTTCGCAGCCAGCCTCAGCTCGCTGTCTCGCTCTCTCTCTCTCTCTCTCTCTCTC
>PVJS01044495.1:0-16511 GCA_004027185.1 Glis glis
TAGCGTGGAGGTAGAACGCCCCTGTGTTCAATCCCCGGTACTGCAAAAAAAAAAAAAAAATTACCCCAGCCGGGCGTGGTGGCACACGCTTGTAATCCCAGTACTTGGGAGGCTGAGATGGGAGGATCCGGGTTCGAGGCCAGCCTCAGCTACTTAGTGAGGCCTCTGCAACTTAGACCCTGTTTCAAAACAAAGAATAAAAAATAGGGCTGGGGGTGTAGCCTGGAGGTAGAATACCCTTGGGTTCAATCCCTGGTACCGCCACAAAATAAATAAATAAATAAATAAAAATTACCCCAATATTGCCATCATTTTTAAAAAGTTACAATAATTCCTTAATATCAGTTAATATCTAGTAATTGTTCAAATTTTCTCAGTAGTCTCATTTCTTAATAGTTTGTCTGAAACCGACTATTTAGTTGATATCTCTTGGGTTTCTTTTGATCTATAACTTCCCTGTACTTTTTTCCCCTTGGTTTCTTTCCATTTTCCTTCCTTCCTTCCTTCCTTCCTTCCTTCCTTCCTTCCTTCCTCTCTCTTTCTCTGAAGTCATTTGTCTTGAAAAGCAGTGCTGCTCAAGTTTTAATGCACATACAAATCACTTCATTTTAATAAATGCAGATTCTGATTCAGGAGCCCTGGAGTTGGGCCTGAGACCCTGCATTTCTAACACACTCCCTGGGGATGCCAATACTGCACGTCCATGGGCCACACTTTGAGAATAAGGTGGAAATACAGCATTTCCCAGATTCAGAATTTTGTTGACTGCATCTTTGAGATGGCTTTTAAACGTATTCCCACTCCATTCCCTGTATTCCCTGTATTTTCACTAAATTGGTTCTTTTAGGCTAGAGCCTTGATCAGATTCAGGGGTGGTTTTTTGGCAAGAACACCTCATTAGCGGGGCTGTGTACTTCTTATTACATCTCATTAGGAGGTTAGGTTGTCTGTTTTTTTTGTGTGTGTGTGATGTTCAGGTGTTGCCAGCCTAAACCTCCCATTCTGGTTCCTCATCAGCCAGTGATGATCTTTGACCCGACCCATATCACAGTCCCATAATGGCAGGATGCCCTTGAGGACACCTGTACCTTTTTAGTGTTCCCTGTACCTTTCTTCCAAATCTCTACAGCTGTTACTTTCTCCATGAATCCTTTTCTGTCCACTCTCCAAAAGTATCCCTCCCTCCTTCCCTCCCTCCCTCCCTCCTCTCTTCTTTGCATCTGTACTTTCATGGAATCAAAGACCTGAAGGGTTTTGAAAGGTCACTCAGTCCAGTTATCTCATTTATAGATGTGAAAACAAAGGCTAAAGAGGTTAAGGGAATGGCCCAATGCTACATGGCTAATGAGAGTCAACTGATCAGGAATTAGACCTGTGTTCATTTGGATTGACAATAAAGTCAAAAGTGACTTCATTAAGAGGGATTCTGAGCCCCGCATGGTGGTGCATGTTTGTAATCCCAGTACTTGGGAGGCTGAGACAGGAGGATCGCAGGTTTCAGGAAAGTCTCAGCAAGTAGTGAGACTCTCATCACCCTAGCAATATCTGTTTCAAAATAAAAATAAAATAGGGCTGAAGATGTAGCTGGGAGGTAGAATGCTACTGGGTTCAATCCCCGGTACCACAAAAAAAAAAAAAAAAAAAAAAAAAAAAAAAAAAAAAAAAAAAAAAAAAAAAAGAGAGAGAGAGAGATTCTAGCCACTGGATGAGGGCCAAAGCACAGAATTTCAGAATGGTAAATCCAGATGGAACATGGATATCACTCCTAATTACCAAAATGGGATTGATGAGGTCAAAAGTTGGTAAGTGGTTTTCCCTGATTACAACACTATCTCAGTGACGATCTAGGGCTTAATCGGGGCTCTGGAGTGAGTAGTAGTGGCAATAGTGAGGGCAGAGTTAGAAGAGCTGTGTGGTTTGACGGCACGTGGGACTGAAGCGGGAATATGGGTTCAAAAAGGGTGATGGCATTGGGGGTAAGTTTTACCTGGATGTGTGAGACAAAGAAGATATTCCATTAATTCTTGTGGGAAGAAGGAAGGCACAAAGGGAAGAAGTTGGAGATGACTAGGATGGGCAGTAGAAGGAGTGGAAGAGAAGATGCTGAAGAGAGTAGTGGGACATTGGTTTGGGGATGATACTGGGATCCTTTTCTTTCCCAGTGAGTAAGAGAACTGGACAAGAAGGTAGCTCTCTTGAAGAGGGAAGTAAGAAAATGCTAGAGCCATATCTAGAGAAAACAGTATTTCAGTTTGGCGGGGGGGAGAGTGCTAAGGAAGAAGTGGACCACATCTCGACACACTTGAATAGGGGCTCTCTGATGGGCTGAGGAAGGGCAGGAGGTGAAGATGGCTTCCCTTGATGCCTGGGCCTCATCAGAGCCTCAGATAGACACTTAGGGGCAGAGAGATGACTGACATACACCTGACCAATCCTTTCATCCACCCATCCACCACCCCCTTTTTTTTTTGCGGTACCGGGGATTGAACCCAGGGGCATTCTACCTCTGAGCTACACCCCCGGCCCTATTTTTTATACTTTATTTTGAAACCGGGTCTCACGAAGTTGCAGAGGGCTTCACTAGGTAGAGAGAGAGAGAGAGAGAGAGAGAGAGAGAGAGAGAGAAACAGGTAGAGAGAGAGAAAGCTGAGGCTGGCTGCGAACCCGGATCCTCCGGTCTCCTCCTCCCAAAGTACTGGGATTACAAGCGTGCGCCACCACGCCTGGCCTACCACCCCTTTTTTGAGGAAACAGGACACAGACAGGCATTAGGCAGAAAGAGAGAGAGAGAGAGAGAGCTAGTAAATGTCCCTGTGCAGCCCCAGGGTCCTGTAGAACCCAGGAAAGGACAGGGTGGTGCTGCTCATTTATAGTGAGAGCACTTCTGCCAGAGTGGGAGGGGAGGAGGTGTTCTCTGTGGGCATGGCAGGCTGCAGTGTAAGTCAGACTACAGGGAAGGCTGGACCTGGTAGGGTCCTCTTTGGTTTGGGAAGAGGAGAGTAGCTGAGGTAGACTGCTCACTGGACCCCAGTGTATTCCAGTCATGGGAGCCTGACTTATTCTTCATAGAGGCCACAAAGTTGGGGCTTACTTACTTTTGTTCCTACTGTACAAACTGCTCAGTTGTCCACCAGCTCTTTTGTGCCTATTAAAATCCTGCTCTAACCCCCAGCCCCTTCCAGCTGAGAAGCATCTCCTCCATGAGGCTGTTCCCAGTGCCCTGGCTGGAAAGTGATCTTCCCCTTCCCTAGATTTCCATGGCTTTGTTTTCCCTTCAAATAAGGAATGTATATTTTGCCACGGGTTCTGCATGTTTTCCTGTGCCCCTGGAGACTTGAAGCTCATGGAAGGCGGGAGCCATATCTTACACAACTCAGAGCCTCAGAGCCGGCTTTCTTGTATCAGGTGTCTTGTCCCTATCAGGTGACCAATATAACTATTTGCGAATTGAAGGAAAAATGTGTGGAGAAATCCTAAAATGGAAACCAAGATGTTCCTGGAAGAAACCTGACAAGATTTCCTTCCTTCCAAATGAATTCTCCCAACCTCTCTGGATGAATATAATGACCAGATAAAGTGGGTCGAATGTCTAGGATGGGGAGAGATATGGAAAGTGAAATCCAAGTCTGTGTGGAGTGGTCATAGCTAAAAAAAAAAAAAAAAAATCCATACCTAAAGACCTGGTGACAAGAATAGGGCCCAGGAGGCACGTTTCACGTAAGAGGGGTATTAAGAGACAGAAGACAAAGGCCCTTATTCATCCATCAAGAATAATGAGAACCTGCTTATTCTCTGCTGGACCCTGGGGATGGAGCAGACATGGGACAGGGTCCCTGTCCTCAAGGTGCTCTGCAGGTCAGTGCTGGAGGCAGTGGTGTGCTGCTAAATGCTTAATAGCAGGCTCTCTAGGAAAACAAAAACAAAAACAAAAACAAAACCCCAAACCTGACTATTTTGTCCTATGGTGTAAATACTCCTACGATAGCCAATTTCAAAGTACTAGAAGGCATCCCGGAATGGAGAGTTGAGAGAAGATGCTCCAGCAGGCAAGCGGTCTAGCACACCACTGGCTGGAGGCAACAAGACAGAAAAGGAAGTAGGTGTCTTCATATCTGAAAGGCTGATGGCCAGAAGAGAGAAATTTACTGAGAGCGAAAGAAAAACAGCCAGGGCAAATAATGATATCTGTTTTCCCTAGAGCAGAACTAGAGAGAAGGCTTTTAGTGTTAATAATCCAATATACTTTGTGAAGGAAGAAAAGGAGCTATATTGAGTGCTGCTGGTGAGTGGTGATAGCATTACTGGATAGACAGTAGGGTACTATCCACATACAAAAATTGGCCTGGCATGTAGATAAATCTTAAAGGACAGTGGCTTCTTCTGCATCCAGAGAGGCCATTTTATATTCTTTTAGGAGATGATGTATGTTTTAGGCAGTTAGATGGTAATACTGATTAACAAATATGTTGTGTAATATTAATATATGTGATTTATTAACTGTTAGGAACAAGGCACTTCATATACTTTATGCCTAATCCTTACAACCTTGCAGTGTCAGCATTTGTATCCTCATTTTTGCGGATGAGGGGACATTGACTCAGTGAAACTAAGGAAGGTCTTTTCCAAATTTACCAGTGTTTGTGGCAGTCTTCGTCAACCTTCAGGTTTCCTGCATGAGAGGGAGCAACAAAATCAAGAAGCCAGTCTGACTAAGCATTCACCTGATGCTCTTAATGGGCTTTGTTACCTATGGGACCACATTTGGAGTATTCTAGATAACAAGGGATTCGATTTTTCAGTTTAAGAAAGACATTGAAAAAAATAGAGTCTATCAAAAGAGTGGTCAGGGTAGTTATGAGTCTGTAAATTGAGTCCTATAAGGAACTGGGATGTGTAGCTCAGTGAAGATGAGTGGGAGATAAGGTGGAAGACACATGTTCTGCCCTAAGAAGGGCGGGCACGTGGAAGAGCAAGGAATAAAATTCTAGGTGGTTCTGGAATAAGAAAATAGGTCCAGCAGATGACGAATTCAGTCAGTTCATCCCCAAACACTTACTGTGTACCTAGTTTGTTCCGAGCACTGTGCTAAGGGCTGACTAAGGAAGCAGACAGCGAGGAGAAGTATACACGACTCTTGTTCATCATCAGGAAGAGCTATCTGAAAAATCAGAGCTGTCCAGCAATAGAAGAGGCTTCTTGAGAAGTAGTGAAATGCCTATTCCTATCCTTGTAGTATTCAGGAGGAGGCTGGAGGACCACTTATTAGAATGTGCTAGAACGAATCTTCTGTGGAGTGGTTAGTGGGACTAAATCCCCTTCCAGTTCAGAGATTCTGAGTTCAGAATTTGCTTTGGCAGGCTAGAGTGTGCTGTATTGAAAAAGTGTCATTGTGAACTTCGCTCCCCGGTCCATCCTGCCCAGCCTTGTCCACCCAGCTGTGTGCTTTGCATTCTCTGACAGTAAGCCGTGGAGGGCCGGTTGGTTACACTGGAAAGTGGCCGCCATCTGTGACAGGGATGATGGAGTTCTGGCGGGTTTGTGTGGGCTCATGGAATGCAGCGTTGAAGCCATGTACACACAACCTGCTTAAGAACATCCCATGGGCAGAAAATGTTCGCTTCCTCTTTAGCCCTCCTCTGTTGCTGTGCCAGGCGGGCACAATGGTGCCTTTGAGAGGGGCAGCTGGAAGGGGGTGTTGGCAAAGATGCTGGAAGTAGAACACTGCAGCTGGGGATGAGGGGGGTTCATTTCATTTCCAGGAGTGAGGCTGCACTGGGTGCCAGTTTCCAAAACAAAACTGCTGTTTCTCTGAGCTCACGGTGGTGGGTTGCCTCAGAGTTGGACAGAGGGCAAAACTGTTTCCTATCCACTGCTCCACCCTCCCAAGCTTAGAAAAACCCTGTGTGTTAGGACATTCTTGCTCTGGTTGCAGATCAATAGGCTTTGCTGTCTGTGTGGGGAGCTGAGGCTGGCCTGGGCTGTATGGGACTTTCTCAGGGGTCCAACTCTCCTGCAGGCAGAGCAAGGCTGGTGGCCTCAGGGATTGGCAGGAGCAGGGAGATCTCTGGGTGATGGAAAGGACTCAAAATGGAGACCCCTTCTGCCCTGCAGGGTTACATCCTCCAAGCCCTCAGCCGCCGGGCACCCTTGCTGCCACATGGGCTCTGCCCACTCACGTCTTAACTCTGGTGGGAAAGAGGTGGGAGAATCCTGGCATTTCCTGTCCTGGTTCACAGTTGTCCCAGACCCTCTGTGACTTTCAAAGATCCCGGTGACAGCTCAGAGCTGGTTGTGGGAGGTGGTTCCACTTGCCCCAGGGTTAGGAGAAGGCCTGAGTGCCAGGCTGCCAGCTCTGCCAACCCCCCTTTGTGTTACAAATATAGCAGGGTGGGTCCTTTGTATTTTAGTGGCTTCCAACAAAAAGGTGTGAGTTGAGGCTGGTCAAGTGGTAATTTCTATTAATGTTCACACTAAATATGGGATTTTCACACTTTGGTTCAATTTTACAATCGGCAAATAACTACTGAGGATTACTTCATTTCAGGCTCTGTGCTGGGCCTGGGAATACAGAATGAATAAGAAAGCCCTTGCTTCAGAAAGCTGACTGCCTAATACATATGCCAAGTCCTGGACAGGAACCCTCTATTAACTAAGTAGACACATGCATTAGGTGGAAATCAGAAGTGGAATGCAGGGGTTAGTGCCTATTGGGGTTCACTGGCATTGTGGGGGGCATGTGGGGCTGGGATTCCAGACTTAGGCTTGAAACATCTGATCTTGGAGTACATACTTGTCTTTATGAGACTCAGTTTCTTTGCATAAAGAATGAGAATAATACTCACATGCAGAGTTGTTAGGAGGATTAAATAAAACAGTGTATGAAAGTGCGGGGACAGAGCGTGCCATGTGCTGGGCACTCAGTAAGTGACTGCTCGGTTCTTAATTTATCAATCCTAATAAACTCAGGATTTAACATGTATTTGTGCATAGGGGTATTTATCCAATCCCTCCTTAGGTTCTATGACCTTCCTTTAAGAGGAAATTCATCTATTTCTTAATTTCTCTTCTAGTGAAGACTAGAATGAGCAAGTTTATGACATCACATATTAAGTTAGAAAAACAGACCTATCTACTATAGCCAACAAGACATATCTGTATATACTATTCTCTGTCTGTTTAATAGCCCAGTTGTAGAGGGGGAAAAAGGATTGGAATGTTTCTCCTCCTGAGGGTCCCAAATCTCTGGAGTGTGGTGATAAGGATCATGGGTTCTTTTCAATATTCTAAAAATGTCTAATAGAACTAATACATTTCCCACTGACAGGGACTCACAGTTCACTACTTAAAAGATTCATTTGTTTGGTAGACATTACTTGGCCCATTACCATGGGCCCTTATCTGCTGAAAAGCTAAGCCCTCGGGGCAGAGGTTAGCAGAGAGCATCTTCCAGAAACCTGCAAAGGGGACAGAGTTCTGACCCAGCATGCCAATCACACAACCCCAAGCCTATGTCCTCAGACTTCCTGGGGCCCAGTCTATCAAACCTGCTGTGTATTATCTAACTACTTTGAGAAAGTGTAGCATACGACTTGATCTTTAAGTTATTCCTAAGTCCTTGGAAGACATAAAGTATGTATCGCTAGGGATCGAAAGACAAAAGAAAATCAAAGCAATTCACAAAGAACAAAGGGAATGGAAAAGAACCGAAAGATAAAAGCATAGGGATGAATAGACGCTTGAAGTGAACTGCAGGGTACACATTTGTAGGAAATAAAAAAGAGGGTCATTTAAGAGAAAGAAAAAGTTATGTATCAGAACTGCAAGCAAACAATGGGATTTTATAAGGGAAAATTGACAAAAACAATTTCTCCTTAGTCAGCAGAAGAATTCTAAGCATCCGTGAAGGGAACTTGTAGCTGATGCACAGTTGAAAGAGGTAGAAAGATGGGGACGATGTGCTGCATTTAAAAATGGATGCAGAGTTAACAAAACCAAAGGATCAATCACAGAGGTCCTCAGGAGGCTTGATGTTAAAGAAACAAGGGCTGATATTATTATGGGATTAAAACGATATTATAACAGTACTGATCCCTGCTTGGTAAGATTATGGGCTACTTTTCTTTTTTGCCCTTCTACGTTTTAAGACATTCTACCATGCATGTGGATTACTTTTCAAATCAGGAAAAGTGGTCAGCATACACATTAGGAGAGAGCAGAAAGAAACCACCATAGGGGCATCTGGAGTGGCGAGAACTGGTGGATGGGCAAGAAGAGGAAATCTGAAGTGGCAAGAACTGCATTGGATGGTCTCATAATGAGGAGGATGCTAGAAAGAGGGGGCCATTGGACTTGACTGAGGAAGAGAATAGACCAGAAGGCAGATCTCGCTCTCTTTCTCCTTCTCTCTCTCTTTCTCCTTCTCTCTCTCTCTCTCCCTCCCTCCCTCCCTCCTAGTAAAAGAAAAAAAAAAGAAAGAAAAGAAAAAATGGCAACGTATCAGATTGGAGTAGCTAAAGGTATCTGCTTAATCTTTTTTTTTTTTTTTTTGCGGTAACGGGGATTGAACCCAGGGGCGTTCTACCTCCGCGCTACACCCCCGGCCCTATTTTTTTTATGCTTTATTTTTGAAACCGGGTCTCACGAAGTTGCGGAGGGTCTCACTAGGTAGAGAGAGAGAGAGAGAGAGAGACAGAGAGAGAGAGAGAGAGAGAGATCGTGCGCTGAGGTTGGCTGCGAACTTGGATCCTCCGGTCTCCGCCTCCCAAAGTACTGGGATTACAAGCGTGCGCCACCACGCCCGGCTTCTGCTTAATCTTAAACAGATTTCTTTGTGTTGTTGTTAATGTCTGGTACTGGGGATTGAACCCAGGGGCACTCTACCACTGAGCTACTTAATGCACCCCACCTAACTAATTTTTTATGAAGCTTCTCTGTGAGCACATGGCTGTGCTTAATGTTAGTTTTAGAATTTAGGATTCTCATGGGTAAGACCCAGATCATGATATAGATTAAATATCACAAGCATGATGTCCAGCACACTCCCTTTTTTTTTAATTAAAAAATTTTAATGAAGGTCAAATTCACGGAACATAAAATTAACCATTTTAAAGTATACAATTAAGTGGCATTTAGTACATTCTCTCACACTTTTTTTTTTTTTTGGTGGTATTGGGGATTGGACCCAGGGACATTCTACCTCCGAGCTACACTCCCAGCCCTTTTTAGTTTTTGTTTTGAAACACGATCTTGCTAGATTGCTGAGAGTCTTGCTAAGTTGCTGAGGCTGTCTTGAACCTGCAGTCCTGTCTCAGACTCCCAAGTACTGGGATTACAAGCATGCACCACCACATCCACTTCACACTGTCTTTTAAGACGTTAGAATAATGCAGTCATTTGGGCTGGCTCCCTTTTATTGTAATAAGAAACTGCTGCACTGCACCTCCATGCTCGCCTCAGGCTCAGGTGCAAAAAATTCTCCGGGGCTAGGGCGAGAGGCACCTGCTGGGTCAGACAGTCTACAAATCCATTTTTAGCTTAGCATGTATTGGCAAACTACTCTCCAAGGTGGTTTACCACTCGCATTCCCACCAGCGGTGTCTGAGAGCTGCTTCTGAGCAGCAGCGGGTGGGGTGTTCATGGAACACCAGAGGAACCAGCTCTGTCGATATCTGCAGGGAGAGCTCAGAACATAGGTGAATGAAAAGGGCAGGTCGCAGAGTAGGAAGGGAAGGGGGGACTTTAGTTTTATTTCTCATATTTTATTTCTTTTATTGAATAATAATTGAAGGAAATAAGATACAATCTTGACAAGTCAATTCTGAGGGGGAAGTAGGAGTATTTGAGGTCTCTGGGTGATGGAAAGGACTCAGAATGGAGACCCTGTTCTCAATACTTTTCTGCATTCTTTTTTAACTCTTAATGAAAAAGGGTCACTGATGTGCAGAGATCTCCAAAATAGACTATAGAGTTTACTGAATAGCTTCTAGGTTGGACTGACTTCTCCATATCAAGGTTCATATTAGTGGAACTGGCTACCCTTCTCTTGGGAACATTGTTTTAAAGATTAGATTATCAAGGAATTCGGGGACTTCTTATTTTTAGCCAGTAAAACGAAATATTTCCATAGAATATAGAACGAGTGCTCGAGTTGAAGCCTGCCTGGTCTGTTCCACCTAACTATGATCACATCTAAAAATCTTTGCAAGGTTATTCTGGGCCTGGGTGGGGGAGGTGACTCACTGTGAGCTGCCCTCACCTGCTCTACCCCCACCTGTTTATTCAGGTGAAATCAGGTTAGAATAAATATAAAGGGCCTCTTTAGAATCAAAGAGGTGTCAGAAAGCTCCTAGAGAGACTGCCTTAGATTGGGGATGGTGATAGTGATAGTCGGTGGGGGTGGGGTGCAGTGACATTCCACTTCTTAATTAGAGCCAACAATGAAGTTTTGAACACCCCAGGTACAGCCCTGAGCTCGGCTCATAGGCCTTCCTCTGTGTTCTTATAGAGGAAACACCTGTGGAGAGCATGTGCAATATTTTTTCTGCTTCCTTCCTGATAAATGTAAGAATGTCATGCCTGCTTTTAATGTTATCTGACATGCCACAATGAATGAGAGACTGAATAATCAGCAGACCACCCCATACCTGGTTGAGAATTGGGGTTTCTGGCAGATCGGGATGAAAGCCTGACCCTGACCTGACCACTTGTAGGTTGTGGACCTCAAGTGGGTTTCTTACCTTCTCTTAGCCTTCTGTCCCCCTGCCCTTGGAAAGGTGACTAGGACACCTGCCACTTAGGGCAACATCTGCTTTGTGAGACATTTAGCACCACTGCCAAAAAAGAAAGAAAGAAAAAAAGCAAAACAAAATATTCTCCCCCTTGCCCTGAAAACTTTAACTCCAATAGTGGCCTTGGGAGATAAACCAACCCAATTCTCCCCATTTTACAGATGAGAATACTGAGGATCAGGCATACCATTTAGCAAATTATTTATCCTAAGAGCAGGACAAGGATAATCCCCAGGCCTTGTGTCTGTCAGGTCCTTTTCACTGTCAGCCCTGGCAAGTAGACCTGGAGTCACCTTCTCCTCTGCCTGGGTCACTGACCCCTCAAAACAGGGTCCAGAGTGAGCTGGCCCATGTGGCTCCCTGGGATTCTTTAAATCTAGTTTCCTTAGCACTATATTAACCAGCCCTGTGTGTCATGTGGACTAGTCTTCCTTGTCAACTGGACTATGAGCTTTATTTCAGAGATAGGACCGAGTCTCCTATTCCTTCTCAGCCAGCTGCTAGCCTCAGAGGAGTCTGTAAATCACGTAAATGGCTTTCAGTGGAGACCTTCCCTGCAAAATCTCATCTGGGCTTTAGTTTCACCATCTTAACTTTTACAAGAGTGACCAATAATACATAAATAAACAGACTTCGCTGTTTCCCGAGTTCCTTACAGTGTGCTCTTTCTCAGGTCTCCAAACCCCTTGGCCTCAATTTCCTCATGGGTGAGGACATGAATACCTACTGTGAGAGTTCAATGGGTCAAGATAAAATAAGATGCTTGGGGGGGAAATTCTTTTGTAAACTTCAGGGCACTTTTCCTTTCGGACTCTCTCTCTTGCTGGCCACCTGGATCTCTGACTCCTTCAAATGAGCAGCAGGACTGTGTCCTCTGATCTTTACAAAACTTTCTCGGCAAAGTTGCATAGCCGCCTGAACTGAGGGAATCAAATGGTCCCATGTACCACGACGGTGGAAGAATAGCATACCCAGGCTGCAGGATTTACTCAGTTTTAACACTCAGTAGGTAAATTTCTGCTTAGTGGGTTCCAAGCTAAACTCACTCCAGAAGACCTGGAATCTTTTCTTCCTAGTTTCCAGCAATGAAGTCATGGTCAATTTTCAAGTTACTGAATGTATCTGAGCGTCAGTGTGTATGTGTGTGTGTGTTACTTGGGATTGAACCCTGAGGCATTCTACCTTTGAGCTATGCCCCCGGCCCTGTTTTATTTTTTAGTTTGAAACAGCGTCTCACTAAGTTGCCCAGACTGGCATCAAACCTGCAATCCTTCTATCTCAGCCTCCCACATCCTGGGATTACAAGCATGTACCTTGTTCCCAGCTTAAGCATCATTTTTGTGTGTGTGTATGTGGTACTGGGGATGGAATCCAGGGGCATTCTATCACTGAGCTACACCCCCAGCTTTATTTTATTCTTTTTTTAATTTTGAAACAGGGTCTCTCACTAAATTGCAGAGGGCCTCACGAAGTTGCTGAGGCTGGTGGCAAACCTGCGATCCTCCTGTCTCAGCCTCCCAAGTACTGGGATTACAAGTGTGTGCCACCGCGCCTGGCTTGAGCATCATTTGAAAAATGTGATAATACTTGCTTGCTGGTTGTCCTATCAAATGAGGGCATGCTATGGTAGTCAGTTAAGGCTTGTGACTTTTTATTTTTCTTTCCCTGCTGTTTACCCTTCTAACCTCTGTGCCTCAGCTTGCTTTTCCATAAAATGGGGGATAATGATCCCTGGCCTACTTAGTTCACGGGGTCATTGCGTGGCTTGGAATAAAGGCTGGGGCAAGGCTTTGGAAACAGTGTAGTAGTAGAAATGCCTGCATGGGTGCTCTTGGGCTTACGACCTTGAGCTGCTGAGTATGTGTTGGCCCTCACAGGCCCTGGCTGTTGTGTGCAGCAGCCACATTTACAAGGTTACTTAACATAGCTTCTCTTACCTGCTCTTCCTGAGGCCCTCGATGCTCTCACAGCTACTTGGGTGCTTTGTGCCTCCTTACACCTGTCATTCACATGCCTTGTCCCCTCTGTCTCCTGCAGGCCCCCTCTGCATCACAGAGCACAGGACCATCCACTGCTGTTCTCTGGATGTAGAAATGGTGCCTGTGCCAATCATGAGGTCTGTCACATGACACCCTCACCCCCCCAGCTTATCCTCATAAATAGATACTAAAAAGACTCCTTATGGGGAGATAAGGAAAACAGGAAGTGCTTTTGAAAGCTCCCAGCAACCTACAGTGAGAACAACCCCACCCTCCAGAGGGCACCGGGTCTCTAGCCACCAGGCTGTCAGCCCCCTCTGTGGCTGAGGAAGTGCTGCTGTGTCTTGGACCCCAGGGGGCACAGCCAGCCTGGACCTGCAGGGCAGGCCACAGAGGCTGAGAAGCTGAGCTGCTGTGTATTCTGGGCACAAGGTCAAGGCCAGCTGCAGGGAGAACAGGCAGTCGCTGTGTGCCTGCAGCTGGCTGTGGTTAGGCCAGGGCTGTCTCTCATTTGTGGTATATTTAAAGAGACCCTACTTGGTGACTGTGCCAACAGGAGAAATGCACACAGATCTCTGTTAGCCACACTCAGTTCCCCTGCCAAGGCGCTCAGTCTTCAGCTCCCGAGCAGTGTTTCTGTATAAGTAGGGGAGGGTTGGCTCCTAGGCCTCTCCTAGGTGTAGGTGGTCTCTGCCATGCACCACATGGGGACACAGGCTCCTGGGCTCTGGTGCTGGTGCCTTCTGGCAGGGCTAGCCAGAAGTACAGGGAATCTGCCAAGGATCGGTGCCTCCCACCCTGGTGTCAGTAACCCAGCAACCGAAGGGGAGAGGCAAGCAGGCAGATGAGTCAAATAAAACCTCTGGCTTTGTGTTTTGTTTGTGAAAACTCCCCGGGAGTGTGCGTATAGGCTTCCTTCCGGAGGGGAGTGGCAGGGCTTTCCCACAGGCTGCAGGCCTAGCGCCTCCCAGAGGGCTACCTGGGACCCACTGGACTGCACACAGAGGCTTGGAGACCAAGCTGGGGGCCAGGAGGAGCCCATCCTGGCTGAATTCTCTGGCTGTGCCTTGTACTTGTTTTTCTCAAGTGGAAACGAGATTGCAGGCCCCAATCCTGCGGGAAGGGGGGGCTGGTAGCTAAGAACTCTGGGCCTGAGGTCCCGCAGAGTGAAGACAGAGCAGGTGTGCATAGAAGTGTGGGCTTTCAGGTGGCCAGAGACCAGGGACACCAGCTCATAGCAGTCCTCACTCCAGGAGAGCAGCCCTGCAGAGGGGGGTGGGGTGGGAAGCAGGCAGCTTATCAACCAGGGGAGGGGCGCCCACAGGCAAAGCGGTCTGCCTGAGAGAGTGCTCAGAGAGGATCAGCTGCAGAATTGGTGGGGCCCAGTGCAGAATGCAAATGCAGGGCGCTTTGTTAACAAATTATCAAGAATTTTAGGATGGTGACAGGAGAGCTGTAAACCACAGGCTCTTCTTAACACAGGGAGCTTTGCGAAGCATGGGTTGCACAACCTAGGTTGGACACCTAGGAGTCATCTCCTTGAAGCCAGTGAGCTGGGGGATGTCTGGTCAACTTTCAGCCCCCTAGACCACCACTCCTACTGCTCCCTGGCCACCAGCTCCCAGACTTCTACTGGGCTTGAGACATAGCCTCTACCCAACAGCAGCCCCTCACTCTGTGCTGATGGTAACTGTCCTTGCCTCTTGGGGGTGGGGTCCGTAAGGTCATGTTGGAGGATGGCTGAGGGCCAGAAAGGACTGTGGGTCCCAGAGTCCCAAGGATTCTCTGGACACGTCAAGAAAAACAGGGCCCTCTGAGTGAGTTGTGGAAGTGTATGGGGACAGGCTGGAGTTATAATCAATAGGCTTGTAAGGACCCAAGAGGATATGTCCTGAGGGTGTGTATGACATTCCAGGAGCTGAAACAAAGTCCAAGAAGCCTTCTCCCCACCTAGGAGCTTACCTCCAACTCTATGTGGTCGTGGAGTTTCTTGCAGGTAGCTGCAAAGGTCTCCGAGGTGCCAAATTCAAAGTACCACAGCTTGTTCTTCATCCTGGACCATGGAGCAGAGAGATGGCTCAATATTCTGTATTTGAAATGGCCACGTAAAATTGCTATGTTATTTGATCCAGAAGGCCAAGCCCTCAGCATTGTTTAATGTTAATCAGATAACCAAGGAATAGAAATTTTTACTAACTGTTCTTTTTAGGAACTTAAAGAAAATACATTCATTTCTTAGACATCTTGGCAACTCTGGGTGAACTGCTAACTGCTCTCTGAACTTCCTGGTTAGAGAAAGGGCTGCTTGCTCTTGAAGCTGCACAGAGGAAAATAGTTCCATAGAAAATCAATCAGAGGTGGCAAATGACAGCATGCTGTGATCTGGTCATTGTCTTTTCTACTACGAATGCAGGGGGACTTTAGGCAGAGCTCTCTTTTGGGTATGGTTGGGGTATGAAGAGGTATTAAGCCTTTTGAAACTTAGGGATATGCAATCTTAGGACAGGAGGGCTACACTAACCCAGCCAAAATATGTGCTACTTCATCTATGCTCTGTCTGGGGGAAGCAGAGTGAGAGAATTAATACAGGTTTGCAGGCAGGTTAAAAAGAGAAAAAATAAAGGTGAGTTGTTTGGTAGCAATAGTCAGCCCTCCCCCCAAATGTATTTACTTAGGCCAGGACAATCCTTCATTTAGAGGTAGACCTTGTCATATTTGCTTCAAAGTAGGATTTCATCATTTTAAGCTTTAAAAATTTTCAACATTTTCTTTATGTTGATGAGAGAGAGAGAGAGAGAGAGACTAACCAGTGGGGTTCCCATATAGCTGGGGGCTTTGCAAAGTCAGATGGTGTGCCTGACACTTGGTGGTTTTGATCAGATGGTCTCACCAGGAAGTATTTCAGAAGGTATTCCATTCCTTCCACCCCAACTGTCACCCCATTATCAGGAGCTGGCTAAGAGAAGGGACACCTGTCCAGTTTACAAGCTGACAGATTTTGCTAAGGAAGGATTAAACAAAATCACATTCCTCTTGGCACTCAGGAGAGAGGAAGCCACCCTGAACATTGCTAATCCTCTGTCCTCAGATTTGTGGACCAAGAGGAAGGAGCATTCTCCAGAGAGAGGGAGGCTCTTATTTCTTCTTGGTTTTCCTTAGGCCATAGAGGATGACTCATCATAATACAGACATTTTCTCTGCATTTCTCCAACAGTCTACCTAGAACTTGAAAGTGAGACTGTGTTCTTCCACTGTATGAAGATTTCTAAGGTTTAGTTGGTGGGAAGTAGCCTCTCCATCTCTTAGTATGCATGAAAACAAGTGATAAATGAAGGAAATAAGAGTAAACAAGGTGTGGGGAATTATGTCTCATAAAAAAAGCTAGAAGAACTGGGGGGTACTTTAAGTAGACCAATGCTTCTCAACTAGTATACCATGTCACAGATGTCCTGAGATACTGTTCTCCTCAGTCTTCAAGGTGGCATGTGGGGTCTGGGGCAGACCGAGCTCTCATCTGTATTCTCAGTGCATCAAATAAATGTTTTCATTTTCTATGCATGCCATGATGCAACAACAATATTGGAAGCATTGTTCTAGATTATTGGTTCTCTGCACAGAAATGTATATATACAAATCACCTGAGAATTTTATTAAAATGTATATTCTAATTTAGTAGGTCAGGGTTGGAGCCTCCAATACTTCATTTTCTTTTCTTTTCTTTCTTCTTTTTTTTTTTTTTTTTGCA
>PVJS01044496.1:0-16634 GCA_004027185.1 Glis glis
GCGAACCCGGATCCTCCGGTCTCCGCCTCCCAAAGTACTGGGATTACAAGTGTGCGCCACCACGCCCGGCTCAGAGCTGGATTCTTCTAATAATAAAGCCAGAATTTGCTTCAAAATAACCAAGGAAGCCGGGCGTGGTGGCGCACACTTGTAATCCCAGTACTTTGGGAGGCGGAGACCGGAGGATCCGGGTTCGCAGCCAACCTCAGCGCGCATGCGCGCACGATCTCTCTCTCTCTCTCTGTCCCCCCCCCCCACCTAGTGAGGCCCTCTGCAACTTCGTGAGACCCGGTTTCAAAAATAAAGCATAAGAAAAATAGGGCCGGGGGTGTAGCGCGGAGGTAGAACGCCCCTGCGTTCAATCCCCGGTACCGCAAAAAAATAAAAAAAACAAGGAAGTAGAATAGAAAATGTGAAAGGGTATAGATAAAACAAGTTTTGGGGCAGAGATGTAGCTCACTGGTAGAGTACTTGCGTACCATGTGTGAGGCCCTGGGCTCAATTCCCAGCAATAAAGGGGAAAAAAAAGTTTGGCATGAGTAGATAATTGTCGAAGCCAGGGAAGGGTACATAGGATTCATTATATACTCCAAAATTTCCACAATAGCTGGATGTGGTTGCACATACCTGTAATCCCAGTACTCAGGAGGGTACCCAAACAGACAATACTGAAATATCTATCTACCTATTGTGTGTGTGTGGGGGGGGTACTGGGGATTGAACCCAGGGGCATTCTACCTCCAAGCTATACCCCCAACCCTTTTATTTTTTATTGAGACAGGGTCTTGCTAAGTTGCTCAGTCTTGCTACATTGCTGAGGCTGTCCTAGAACTGACGATCCTCATGTCTCAGCCTCCCAAGTATTACAGGCGTGCACACCCCACCTACCTCTGAAAACATATCCTTTTCTAGGCAGAGCCACAGAATTTTAGCAAGAGCACTCGTCTAATGCTCCCACTTTATAGACAGGGAGCAGGGGTCCAAGGGCATTCCGTGCTTCACCCTTGTGGTGAAATGCTGTCAGAAGAAACCTGCTCCATTTCCTGACAAACACTGCTGCTCCGCACTCAAGAGCCAGTGGCCCTTATCTTCTCCTGTTTCTCAGACACGGGGAGCACAGGGAAGATCCTTGAGGATCTCCCAGGTATAACACTCTGTGGCAGGGGTTCCCAAAATATGTCCCCAGACCAGCAGCCTGAGCCTCACCTGAGAACCTCTCAAAAGTGTAAATCCTCAAGCCATACCCGAGCTGCTGCTCAGAAACTCTGAGACTGGGCCCAACAATGTGTCTTACCAAGCTCCAGTTGATTCTGATATATACCACATGTGAGGACCACCGCCCTCCAGCAACTCAGCCCTTCCCCAGTTCAGGTACAAGGCATGCACGCCTTGAGAAAACTCCACAGCCATGACAGATGGTCTCTCGAAGGAAGTGAAACTCACCTCATCGAATGACTTGTGGGGACGGATAACCATTTGGGATTCGTATGATCTGACCCTGACAAATTCTGGAGACTCCGGCACACTTGGGTGCTCCACAGCGCTGGTAAGGAGGAAAGGTGAGGCCGAGTCTTAGTAAAGTCTACATACACAACAGGGGAGCTACGGTTAAGGAGAAGACCAAAAAGGCGGCCTCTTATTTCCCCCCCTCTTTTTATGATACTGGGGATGGAACCCAGGAGCATTCTACCTCGGAGCTATGCCCCCAGCCCTATTTTTATTTTGAAATAGGGTCTCACTAGGTTAAGAGTCTCACTACTTGCTGATGCTGTCCTTGAACCTGCGATCCTCCTGTCTCAGTCTCCCAAGTACTGGGATTACAAGCGTGCACCACCATGCCCAGCTCTGATTCTACTTTTTAAAGCAAAACCAAGGACTAAGATAAATGAACACAAAGTTCTGAAAATGAAGTGCACTCTTTGGCACTGGTAACGTGTGTAGACTAGTCTGGGTGTCAAATGTTTCTTCTTTTATTACCAACATTAAGGAACTGTAGGCCTTTTTAAATGAAAAGCTTGTATCCCTTCATTCTTCCTCGCCAAGCACAGTCCCCACCTGGCTGGGATGGATGGAGCACTGGGGGCTGCCGGAGAACCTGGCGAGGGCAAAGCAGCCATACATACCGCGACACCAGCACCATCACGTTGTTCTCCTCGTCCACATTGTACCGCCGAACATAAACATAATCCCGAGAGTACATCGGATACTAAAGAAATGCAGGGGCAGGATCAGTACTCTGTATACATGGACTTGGGAGAAGAAAAATCAGAAGTCGCAATACTCACAGGAAAATGCGTTACCCAGTGAAGAACCTCAGAACCACTAACCACGTCCCGCTCGATCACCTCCAGCTTGATCACCAGGGCATCCCACTTCTTCCTGTACTCTGTGTCCAGCTGTGAAAGAGAAGACCATGACGACCCAAGAAAAGCCAAGACGAAACTGCAGACGGCTTCCCTAGACACCCGGACTGGATCGCGACCCAGCATCCTCATCAGGAAGACAGTGACCCGGCCTAACCGTAGCACCGAGCTGTGAGAGGCCCTTTCACACACCGAGAGCAAACCTTACAGAGAGAAAGACAACAGCAGAAACGCAGAGGAGGACATACTGTGTGGGAAAATACAACACACACAGTGATATAAATGTGTAAGAAAGAGGAAGATACTTCTAAGCAGCTTTAAATGGACAAAAAAGTCACCTCACAAAGTAGCATTTTAAAGAAAATTTCTGGCATCACGAGTAACTAACAAATTTCAAAGACAGACACATCAAACCAACAAAACTACAATACAAATTGGCAAAATTCAGTGCTTAGGAGAAAGTACACTTGTGTATTACTAGTGGGTGTTATAATCAACAAACTAGTTATTAAGTCTGCCAAAACAAATGGAAAGACAAGAAAAATTTCTTTGTAGAACTCTGGGTAATCCTAACTCCCCATTTTATTTTTATTTTATTTATTTTTTATTTTGTGTGTGTGTACGTGTGTGTTTTACTAGGGATTGAATCCAGGGGCCTTCTACCTCCAAGCTACACCCTCAGCCCTATTTTATTTTTTGTTTGGAAACAGGGTCTTGCTACGTTGCTGAGATTGTCCTCAAACCTGCGATCCTCCTGTCTCAGCCTCCCAAGTACTGGGATTACCACCACGCGTGGCTTTTGTTTTAAACATTCTCCATCCCCACCCCAATGAGGAAAGCAGTCCTTGAACAGATACTCTTCATCTCTATTAAATAAACAACTTGACTAGGGAAATGTTCCAGACTAAAAGAGGTTAAAGCAGCTCTTTTAGTGGTGGCAAGTGCCTGTAATCCCAGTACTTGGGAGGCTGAAACAAGAGGATCACAGATTCACGTCCAGCTTTAGCTACGTAGTGAGGCCCTCCGCAACTTAGTGAGACCCTGTTCCAAAAAATAAATAAATAAAATAGGCCTGGGGGTGTAGTTCAGAGGTAGAATGCCCCAGGGTTCCGCCCCTAGTACCACCAAAAAAAAAAAAAAAAATCACCCAGATGCTACGAGAGGTGGGATGAGATGCACAGAGACAAACAGGCATGTCAACATCACTGTCATCTGAGTCAGAAAAATGATTCATGTGGACAGTGGGAAATGGTTTGCAAGAAATCTGGAGCAAAAAACTAACCTGAACATTGAAGAACTGCCGGGGTGTCACATCTGTGTAGGTTCCAAAAACTAGAATGACAAGAGAGAATAAGGGACGCTTGCTGCAGCCTGCGGCTGGCCCTGTTCCTACCACCTCCCCGCATTTCAATCCTAGGTACAACAGATCTTAACGCAGGTTCAGCAGCTAGAAGCCATGTTGGGGCGGCAAAGAGACAAGACTGCAACGAGGGAGACTCGGGAAAGCTTGCCGTCCAGGAGGAAAAACAACCCACAGAAAACTGTGGCAGGTTTCCTGAGGAACAACCGGAGGGAGTTTAGAAAGCTCGAGGTGCAGGACCCCGGGCACCGGGGGACACCAGGGAGCAGCCCAGCTCACCTCGGTACTGGTAAAGGTGGGTGCCCGGGATCGGGCGCCGCCACAGCTTAAAGTGCTTCTTGTCCATCACCATTTCCCACGGGTGCTCTTTGTCCTTCGGATCTTCATTCCCTTCCGCCTGGGACTTTGATTCTTGAGGGTGGCGCTCAACCCCAGAGCTCTGAACCACAGCCGACGTTTCCTCCAACCGTTTCATCTCATTAATGGATCTGGAAAGGACAAACGGGCCCGGGGCAGGCCGTTAGCAAGCCTTGTGCCTGCACGAGATGGAGTAGTGACTTGAGGCAGCACGCAGTGGTCAATAAAAACTGAGTTCCTGAGTTTGAATCCTAGTCTAACACCCACTAATGAGAATAAATTACTAGGTTGAGACGGGAGGAGAACCGGTTACAGGCCAGCCTCAGCAACTTAGCGAGACCTGTTTCAAAATAAAGAAAAAGGGGCTCAGGGTGTAGCTCCAAGGTAGAATGCCTCTGGGTTCACCATCAGTATAAAAAATACTTAACCAGTTCTCATTTCTAAGTCTATAAAATGTGGATAATAACAGTACCTATCTCAATGTTAGCTGTAAGATCAGAAACAAACTTTTATGTAAAGTGCTGAAGACCTGGTATATAATATTCAGCCTCAAATGTTAATAATTCAAGTTTATGACTCTAGCCGAGTGAGGTGGTACATCCCAGTACTTAGGAGGCTGAGACAGGAAGATCCCAGGTCCAAGGCCAGACTCAGCAACTTAGCAAGACCTTGTTTCGAAATAAAAAATAAAGCTGGGCGTGGTGGCACACGCTTGTAATCCCAGTTACTTAGGAGGCTGAGACAGGAGGATGGCAGGTTTGCAGCCAGTCTCAGCTACTTAGTGAGGCCCTCCGCAACTGAGACCCTGTTGCAAAATAAAGAATAAAAAATATAGGTCTGGGGATGTAGCTCAGAGGTAAAATGCCCCTGGGTCCACCCCTAGTAGGGTCTGAGGACAGCCTCAGCAAGTAATGAGACTCTCAGCAACCTAGCGAGACCCTGTTTCAAAATAAAAATAAAACCGGGCTGGGGGTGTAGCTGGAGGTAGCAATACCCCTAGGTTCAATCCCCAGTAACACAAACAAACGAACACGGCTAGGGGTGTGGCCCAGAGGTAGGTGGCTCCTGCATACACTCCACAGTACTGCACATGAATGTCATCTGATACCTCAGACACCAGAAGATTCACCCCTTTACAGTGGACAATTCAGTTGGTTTTTTGTGTGTTGTGTGTATGGTTTGCAGGGATTGAATTTAGGGACATTCTACCTCCAAGATACATCCCCAGCCCTATTTTTTTTTTTAAACAGGGCCTCGCTAGGTTGTGGAGAGTCTCACTACTTGCTAAGACTGTCCTGGAACCTGCGATCCTCCTGTCTCAGCCTCCCAAGTACTAGGATCACAGGTGTGTGCCTGTGCACTTGGTAGTGCTTTTTAATATATTTACAAAGTCGGGCAATTATTACCACCATCTAATTCTAGATTATTTTTATCACCCGCTAAAGAAACCTATCCCCATCACCAGTCACTCCCCATTCCTGCCTCCCGCAGCCCTGGCATCCCAAGTCTACCTCTGTCTCTCTGAATTTGCCTAATCTGGACATTTCACATAAAGAGAATTGGGTAACACATGGCCTTCCGTATCAGGCTCCTTCTGTAGCATGCTCAAGTTCCACCCGTGCTGTACTCGACTCCTTCCATGGCTGGACACTCCACTGTACACATCTCGCCTCTTTTGTTTATCAGGTCATGGAGATTTAGGTTGTTTCCACTTTCTGGCTGTGATGAGTAATGCTGCCGAACATTCGTGGATGCGTTTTGTGTAGACATGTTTGCAATTCTCTTGGTAGATTCCCAGGAGTGAATTTGCTGGCCATGGCAATTCTATGCTTAACTTTTTTGAAGAACTGCCAAACTATTTTCCAAAGCAGCTGTACCATTTTTTATTCACACCACAATCTATGAAGATGCCAACTGCTCCACACCCTTGGTAACACATATTACTGTCCAACTTTTTTATCCCAGCCATCCTACTGGGCGTGAAGCGGTATCTCAGTGTGGTCTTATTGGTATTAATTAATTAATGACTAATGATGTTGAGCATCTTTTCATGGGCTTACTGGAGACTGTGCAACTTATTTAGAGAAATGTCTAGTGAAATCATTTGCCCACTTTAAAATCAGATTAGCTGAGGCTGGCCGCGAACCTGCATCCTCCGGTCCCAGCCTCCCAAGTACTGGGATTACAAGTGTGCCCCACCATGCGTGGTTTAGTCTATTTTATTTTTTATTTTGAGACACAGACTCATTAAGTTGCTGAGAGTCTTACAACATTGCTGAAGCTGTCCTGGAACCTGTGATCCTCCTTTCTCAGCTTCCCAAGTACAAGAATTACAGGCTTGCATCACCACGCACGGTTTTTATTTATTTTGTGGTGCTGGGATTTGAATTCAGGGGAATTCTACCTCCAAACCACACTGCCAGTATTATTTTATTTTTTGTTTTGTAGCAGGATCTCCCTAGGTTGCTAAAGTCTCATTACACTGCTTAGGTTGCCCGTGAACCTGTGGTCCTCCTGTCTCAGCCTCCCAGGTACTGGGATTATAGGCATGCACCACCACATCCTGCTCAGGTTGTCATTTTATTGTTATATTTTAATAGTTCTTTGTATAATATTCTGGATATTAGTCCCTTATCAGATATATGAACTATAAATGTTTTCCTTCATTCAGCAGATTGTCTTTTAACTTTCTTTTTTTTTTTTTGCGGTACCGGGGATTGAATGCAGGGGCGTTCCACCTCCGCGCTACGCCCCCGGCCCTATTTTTTTTTATGCTTTATTTTGAAACCGGGTCTCACGAAGTTGCGGAAGGCCTCACTAGGTAGAGAGAGAGAGAGAGAGAGAGACAGAGAGAGACAGGGAGAGAGAGAGCGAGAGAGAGAGAGAGAGCTGAGGCTGGCCGCGAACCGGATCTTCCGGTCTCTGCCTCCCAAAGTACTGGGATTACAAGCGTGCACCACCACGCCCAGCTTCTTTTAACTTTCTTGATAGTGTCTTTTGATGCATAAAGGTTTTTGATTTTGATAAAGTTTAATTTACCATTTTCTCTTTGATGTTTTTGTGTTACATCTAAGAAATCACTACCTAATCCAAGGTCACACAGATTGATGCCTAAATTTTCCTCTAAGAGTTTTATAAGCTGGGCATGGTGGCGGATGCCTGTAATCCCAGTACTTGGGAGGCTGAGACAGGAGGATCACAGGTTTGAGGCCAGCCTCAGCAATTTGGAGAGACTCTCAGCAACTTAGCAAGACCCTGTTTCAAAATAAAAAATGCTGGGGGTGTAGCTCGGAGGTAGAATGCCCCTGGGTTCGATCTCCAGTACCAAAAAAGAAAAAGATTGTTTTGGGTATTTTGAGTCCCTTTCATTTCCACGAGTATAGGGAACAGCTTGTCAGCGTGTGAAAAATAGCCACCTAGGATTCTGATGAGGCGTGCACTGACTCGTTGACTGCTCTTAGGCAGTGCTGCCACATTAACAACAGTAAGTGTTCCAATCCATAAAGACAGGCTATCTTTCCATTTCTTTATGTCTTTTTTTGGAGAAGGGGGTTTTGCTATGTTGCCCAGACTGACAAAAGGCTTTGTGGGCTCAAGCAATCCTCTGCCTCAGCCTCTAAAGTAGCTGGGATTCTAGGTGTGCGCCACTGCGCCCAATGTATTTATCTTTTTTTTTTTTTGCGGAACTGGGGAGGGAACCCAGTGGCATTCTACCTCCAAGCTACACCCCTGGCCCTATTTTATTGTTCTTTATTTTGAAACAGGGTCTCACTAAGTTGCGGAGGGCCTCACTAAGTAGCTGAGGCTGGCCGCGAACCCAGATCCTCTGGTCTCAGCCTCCCAAGTCCTGGGATTACAAGCGTGCGCCCACGCCCGGCTCATTTCAAGACATTTTAAAAAGACATAAATAAGCCAGGCGTGGTGGTGCATGCTTGTAATCCCAGTACTTGGGAGGCTGAGACAGGAGGATCACAGGTTCTCGGCCAGCCTTAGCTATTTAGTGAGGCCCTCCGCAACTTAGTGAGACCCTGTTTCAAATAAAGAATAATGAGCTGGGCGTGGTGGCGCCCGCTTGTAATCCTAGTACTTGGAGGCTGAAACAGGAGGATACGGGTTTATGGCCAACCTCAGCTACTTAGTGAAGCCCTCTGCAACTTAGTGAGACCCCGTTTCAAAATAAAGAATAAAAAACAGGGCTGGGGTTGTAGCCCAGAGGTAGACTGCCTCTGGGTTCAATCCCCAGTACCGCAAAAAAAAAATAAGAATAAAAAATAGGGCTGGGGATGTGGCTCAGAGGTAGAATGCCCCTGGTCCAATCCCCAGTACCCCCCAAAATAAATAAATTAGTTAGTTAATTAATTAATATGTCTTTTAAGCTGGGCGTGGTGGTGCATGCTTATAATCCCAGTATTTGGGAGGCTGAGACAGGAGGATTCACAGGTTCGTGGACAGCCTCAAGCAACCTCATGAGGCCTTCCACAACTTAGTGAACCCTATTTCAAAATAAAACATAAAGCCAGGCGTGGTGGCGCACACTTTTAATCCCAGTACTTGGGAGGCGGAGACAGGAGGATACAGGTTCGCGGCCAGTCTCAGCTACTTAGTGAGGCCCTCTGCAACTTTGTGAGACCTGGTTTCAAAATAAAGGATAAAAAATAGGGCTGGGGGTGCAGCTTGGAGGTAGAACGCCCCTGGGTTCAATCCCCAGTACCGCAAAAAATATAAATAAATTTAAAAAACATAAAAAATAGGGCTGGGGGTGTAGCTTGGGGGTAAATGCCCCTGAGTTCAATCCTTAGTACCACAAAAAAGTCTTTTGCGGAGCAAGGTGGCACACACCTGTAATCCCAGTACTAGGGAGGCTGAGATAGGACGATCATAGGTTCAAGGCCAGCCTCAGCAACTTACCGAGTCCCTCAGCAACTTAGGGAGATCCTGTTTCAAAATAAAAAATAAGAAGGGCCAGGGGTATAGTTCAGAGGTAGAATGCCACTGTGTTTGATCCCAATTACCAAAAAAAGATGACAATTAGCACACTGAAACACAAATACACAATATGTGGAGAAAGGAAAAACCTCACCATATTTAACTTTTACCCACAGTACCCAATCTTGTTTGGACATGATAGGTGTCTAAACCTTTCTACCTAAAAGACTTAACTAATAACAAGAAAAGAAGGGCAAAAGAGATTACCACCAAAATAGTAACAAAATCAGATTAGTAAAAGGATCAAGGAAGACAGCCTATGCGTCCCTTTCTGCAAAGGTACACACACCATGTCACTATTTGAGAAAGGCAGCTGTGGAGACAGAGAGTGGAAGGTGGACACATTAAACAGAGCAAACAGGGCAACGTTTCCCTCAGCGGGGGCCTGCCCGCAGCCCAAAGCCCAGAGCAGGGCACAGGCTCGAAAACATGCAAATGAAGCCATCCCAGAAGGAGGAATTTCAACAAGACAACTCCTCCCGTGACTTCAAACTATGGTCAAAGCTAGGGATTTTTCAAGTACTGCTTGGGACACATCTTGAAGTAAGACACAAAGCAATTGATGATAAAAGAGTGAAGACAATCTCAATAAACTGAGGTCTGACAGACATCTAAGAAGGGCTTATCAGTCAGTGGCCAAAAAAGTTCCTTTAAGTCAAAAGTTTTACCCTGGTCACTCACTCATCTAGTTAACATACTGAAAAGTTTAAGATATTCTGAATGTCCTAAAAGGCAGAAACAGGAAAACGGCCAATTTTCCTTATGAAACTTTACTGGCACTTATTTTACTCAGATCTCTAGAGCAATAAGGTGTTACTTCACAAACATGAAGTCAATAAAACATTTTCCCCGCCCAGTACAGTGGCACACTCCTGTAATCCCAGTAATAGGAGGATCGCAGGTTGGGGTCAGCCTTAGCAACTTAGCAAGACCCTGTTTCAAAATAAAAACAAAAATAAAAATAAAAAGAGCTAGAGGTGTAGCTAGGAGGTAGAATGGCTCTGGGTTCAATCCCCAATACAAAAAAAAAAAAAAAAAAAAAATCCCCTGAGCTCACAGAAGGCCAGCTAGCAGGGAGAATAGTGAATGAGAAGCTGGGCATAGTGACACATGCCTGGAATCCCAGTACTTGGGAGGCTGAGACAGGAGGATCACAGGTTCAAGGACAGCCTCTGCACTCTGCAAGTAGTGAGACTCTCATCAACCTAGTGAGACCCTGTTTCAAAATAAGAAATAAAATCGGGCTGGGGGTGTAGCTCGGAGGTAGAAGGCCTCTGGGTTCAATTCCTAGTACCACACACATACAAAAAGAAGAGTGGATGAGAATACTAGAACAAGTATTAGTAGATCTAATTTCTACAGGTGACCTCAGCAGGGGGTCAAAATCCCTCTGACTAGGTTATTTCTTTCTCAAATAAGATTGATATCTTATTCGGTAAGATATTTTTAGCACAAAAGGATAGAAAGCAAGATTATTCTTGAGCCAGGTGTGGTGGCACACACCAGTAATCTTACTACTTGGGAGGCTGAGACAGGAGGATTATAGGTTCACAGCCAGCCTCAGCAACTTAATGAGGCCCTCCATACCTTAGTGAGACATTTCAAAATAAAAAATAAAATAGGGTTGGAAGGTATAGCTCAGAAGTAGAATGCCTCTGGGTTCAATTCTGAGTACCACAAAAGAGAAAAAATTCTTTTTTATTCTGAGTAGAGGCCAGGCTTGGTGGTGCAGGCCTGGTAATCCCAGTATTTAGGAAGCTGAGACAGGCCGGGCATGGTGGCGCATGCTTGTAATCCCAGTACTTGGGAGGCGGAGACAGGAGGATCCAGGTTCGAGGCCAGCCTCAGCTACTTAGTGAGGCCCTCCGCAACTTAGTGAGACCCTGTTTCAAAATAAAGGATAATAAAAAATAGGGCTGGGGGTGGAGCTCGGAGATAGAACGCCCCTGGGTTCAATCCCCAGTACCACAAAAAAAAAAAAGGAAGCTGAGACAGGAGGATGGCAGATTCAAGGACAGCCTAGTGAGACCCAGTTTCAAAAAAAAAAAAAAATAGGGCTGGGGGTGTAGCTCGGAGGTAGAATGCACCTGGGTTCAATCCCCAGTACCGCACATACCATACACACTGAGTAGAAAATCAAATAACACAAGAAAAATACGTGCTGCTTTCAGGGTTACATTCTGACTCCCTGTTTAACCAAGATGGCAACAGCAGTTAGTTTACACCAGGACAAGCTGGTAGAGAAACAATACAGAGGAGCCAAAGGCTGTGGTTCAGGGGCATGTGACAATCACTCTCTTCTTCCATTGACAATGAAAGACATGTACTTGGCTCAAGACAGGACTGTGCTACATTTTAGAAACTACCCAAAAATCACTTCACTAAAACAAACAAAACCCAAGTTGTTCTGAGCAAGCTGTAAACAACCTCAGCAGTGCTTTAAATACCAAACAAAAAGTTAACCTGCACCCAGAATGTTTTATTCAATAAAACATAAACATGACAAGCCATCAGAACAAACACATAAGGAACCATTGTACAACCAAGATACAGGTTTTTTTGTTTCTAGTGGTGGTACTAGGGATTGAACCCAGGGGCATTCTACCACCAAGTTACATCCCAGTCCTATTTTTATTTTTATTTTTTTAGTACTGGGGATCGAACCCACAGGCATTCTACCTCTGAACTACACCCTCAGCCTTATTTTATTTTTATTTCGAAACAGGGTCTCACTAGGTTGATGAGAGTCTCACTACTTGCTGAGGCTGTCTTCGAATCTGTGATCCTGTCTCAGTCTCCCAAATACTAGGATCACAGGCGTGCACCACCTCATCTGGCCAAGATGTAGTTTTTGATAGCATTATTATCTGCCTTTCTATCAAGGTAACAACAACAAATCAAGATGAACAACTTTGCTGGACATGGTGGTGCACGCCTGTAATCTCAGTACTTGGGAGGCTGAGACAGGAGGATTGCAGGTTCAAGACTGGCCTCAACAATTTAGCAAGACACTCAGCATCATAGTGAGACACTGTTTCAAAACAAAAAAATTGAAGCCGGGCGTGGTGGCACGCGCCTGTAATCTCATTATATTTGGGAGGCTGAGACAGTAGGATTCCAGGTTCAAGGACAGCCTCAGCAAGTAGTGAGATGTCTCAACCTAGTGAGACTGTTTCAAAATAAAAATAAAATAGAGCTGGGGTGTAGCTTGGAGGTAGAATGCCCCTGGGTTCAATCCTTAGTACCACAAAAACAAATTGAAAAAATAATAAAAGGGAGGGGGTGTGGCTCAAAGGTAGAATGCCCTTGGGTTTAATCCCCAGTACCACAAAAGAGGGGGGAAAAAAAGATGGACAACTTTGTCAAATCTTAAATATATGAAAAGCTGAATTCAAGCACGAACTAGACAACTAAGTGTTAATATGGGCCTTTACAATAACAACTCCAAGAAGGGTTAAAAAGCAGCTTAAAAATGTTCTGTGGAGCCGGGTGTGGTAGCACATGCCTATAATCCCACTACTTGGGAGGCTGAGGCAGGAGGATGGCAGGTTTCAGTTCAACAAGGTAACTTAGTGAGCTGGTTTCAAAATTAAAAACAAAAAAAGGGTGTGGTACTGTTTCAAAATAAAAAAATAAAGCAGGGTGTGGTGGCCCAGTCCTTTAAGTAATCCTAGTACTTGGGAGACTGAGACAGTAGGATTGCAGGTTCAAGGACAGCCTCAGCAACATAGTAAGACTCTCAGCAACATAGTGAGACTGTTTCCAAACAAAAAATAAAATAGGGCTGGGGCTGTAGCTCAGAGGTAGAAAGTACCTGGGTTCAATCCCCAGTATCTCCAAATAATAATAAATAAATAAAATAGGACTGGAGGATAGCTCAGAGGTAGAACACCCCTTGGTTCAATCCCCAGTACCCCCCCACCACACACAGTGTTCTATGGTCTGGAGATGTAGCTCAGTGGGAGAGTATACGGAGGCCCTGGGTTCACCAACTCCCAGCACTCATGAAAAAACTTCTTTTTAAGGCAAGTAAACTTATCGGACTGGACTTTATATCTAAACTCCTGAAATTAAACCTGAACAAGCCCTCTTTAGGAGTTTGATTAGAACCAAAAGTGTAGCCGGGGATGGTGGCACACACTTGTAATCCCAGTCCGTGGGAGGCTGAGACAGGAGAATCGAAGGTTCACAGTCAGCCTCAGCTACTTAGTGAGACTCTGTTTCAAAATAAAAAAATAAAATAGGGCTGGGGGTATAGCTCAGAGGTAGAGTGTCCCTGGGTTTAATCCCCAGTGCCCCCCCCCCACACACACACACAAAAGACCCAAAAGTGTTTCAACTGCCAGCAGGTTTCAGAGACAGCTGGGAGAGAAGAGAGAACAGAATGAATACCAGGCTGGGTCACTGAATACCAACCAGGCTGGGTCATCGCCTGGGCTGATCTGTGCCACAGGGGCAGTGACTGTTACTGAGAGGGCCACTAAATTCACTTCCTGGCTTGTTTTCCCTTCAAGTTCCTGCAAATGGTAGAAGTGGTATCCAAAGGCTCCGTAAGTGCATGAATTAGAGTGCCACCTACCGCTGAAGCCCCAAAACTATGCAACTCCCACCCCAAAAACTCCTTCCCTCTCTTTTGCACCCAGTAATCCTTTTCTGGTCTTTCCCCTCCTTCCTAAACAGATCCAACTGAGGATTTTCCTACAACTTCACCAGTTTGGAACATCTGGTAATCAAAAATAGAACGAAAACTTAAACAGTGAATTGGTAATTTCCTAATTTGAAAATTTTCCCCATACTTTTATTTCTTTTAAGCTGGGCGTGGTGGCGCACGCTTGTAATCCCAGTACTTTGGGAGGCAGAGACAAGAGGATATGGGTTTGCAACCAGCCTCAGCGCTCTCTCTCTCTACTTAGTGAGGCCCTCCGCAACTTCGTGAGACCCGGTTTCAAAATAAAGTATAAAAAATAAGGCTGGGGGTGTAGCTCGGAGGTAGAACGCCCCTGGGTTCAATCCCCGGTACGGCAAAAAACAAAAACAAAAAAACACATGAGCATAAACAGCCAAGTAGCAAAATAATGCCAATATGAACTAGGCAAAATAGCTATCATGCCTTCATCCTTTACTCTTCTGTAAATAAGATTGTCATTATGATTTTAGTTTTTTTTTTTTTGGTTTGTGGGGGGGTATGCTGGGGATGGAACCCAGGGCTTTCTGCACAGTAGGCAAGAGCTCTACCATTGAGCTATACCCTCAGAGCTGTGGCTGTGATTTTAAATTGCACTTATAGAAGTCATCTTTCCTACTAGGAAAAGTATTCCTAGTTCTTAAGATAGGCAGGCTTGCATTTACCCACAATTCATCGTGTTGCAAATCGCTGCCTGGCATCTGGGCGTTATACCTCCCAAACAGGCTTTGGTAGAAACTCTAGTGCTGTACTTCCATTTTCAATCTAACAAAAAATGTGGAACAACAGGTTGTCTCACTGTTCAAGAAATATCTAGAATAGACACTGTGGGATCTATGAGGAGGACTGTCCCTGATTTCTAAAATTAGTCTTAGAGCTTAACAGAAGAGTGTCTGTGTGGAGAGCACAGTTTAAAAATATCTGTTAAAAAGAAAATACAAGCCAGGCATGGTGGCACATGTCTGTAATCCTAGTACTTAGGAGGCTGAGATAGGAAGGTCACAGGTTCAAAGACAGCCTCAGCAATTTAGCAAGGCCCTCAGCTACTTAGTGAAACCCTGTTTCAAAATAAAATATAAAAGCCGGGCCTGGTGGTGCACACTTATAATCCCAGTACTTGGGAGGCTGAAACAGGAGGATCACAGGTTCGCTGCCAACCTCAGCTACTTAGTGAGGCCCTCCACAACTTAGTGAGACCCTGTTTCAAAATAAAGAATAAAGCTAGGGCCGGGCGTGGTGTTACACGCTTGTAATCCCAGTACTTTGGGAAGCGGAGACCGGAGGATCCGGGTTCGCGGCCAACCTCAGCTAGCTCTCTCTCTCTCTCTACTTAGTGAGGCCCTCCGCAACTTCGTGAAACCCGGTTTTAAAAAATAGGGCTGGGGATGTAGCGCGGAGGTAGAATGCCCCTGGGTTCAATCCCTGGTACCGCAAAAAAATAAAAATAAGTAAATAAAAATAAAGAATAAAGCCGGGTATGGTGGCGCATGCTTGTAATCCCAGTACTTGGGAGGCTGAGACTGGAGGATCCAGGTTCGCAGCCGGCCTCGAGCTACTTAGTGAGACCCTGTTTCAAAATAAAGAACAAAAAATAGGGCTGGGGGTGTAGCCCGGATGTAAAATTCCCCTGGGTTCAATCCCAGGTACCGCCAAAAAAAACTTAAAGAAAGAAAGAGGGCTGGGGGTGTTGCTCGGAGGTAGAATGCCCCTGGATTCAATCCCCAGTACCAATAAATAAAAAAACGTAAAACAAAATATAAAAAAGGGATGGGAGTATGTAGCATTCTACCTCGGAGCTACACCCCCAGCCCTTTTTATTTTGAAACAAGATCTCACTAAGTTGCTGAGGCTGGCTGAGAACCTGCATTGCTCTTGTCTCAGCCTCCCAACTACTGGGATTACAGGCCTTGCACCACTATGACTGGCTCTGACCTGATTCTTGTGTGTGAGTGGTACTGGAGGATTGAACCCAGGAGCATTCTACCTGCTACACCCCCAGCCCTTTTTATTTTTTTATTTTTTTTTTTTGCGGTACCGGGGATTGAACGCAGGGGCGTTCTACCTCCGCCCTACGCCCCCGGCCCTATTTTTTATACTTTGTTTTGAAACCGGGTCTCACGAAGTTGCGGAGGGCCTCACTAAGTAGAGAGAGAGAGAGAGAGAGAGAGAGCGCGCGCGCGCGAGAGAGAGCGCGCGCGCGCGCGCGCGCGCGCTGAGGCTGGCTGCGAACCTGGATCCTCTGGTCTCCGCCTCCCAAAATACTGGGATTACAGGCATGCGCCACCACACCCGGCTCAACCCTTTTTATTTTGAAACAGGGTTTCGCTAAATTGCTGAGGCTGGCCTAGAACCTGCAATCCTCCAGTCTCAGCCTCTGAAGTACTGAGATTACAGGCGTTCACCACCCCGCCCGGCCTGTGACCTGCTCCCGCCCCCAATGGTATCGGGGATTGAACCCAGGGGCATTCTACCTCCGAGTTATATCCCCCAGCCCAATTTTATTTTTTTTTTGTTTTGAAACAGGGTCTCGCCGGGTTACTGAGAGTCTCACTGCTTGCTGAGGCTATTTTCGGACCTGCGACCCTCCTGTCTCAGTCTCCTAAATACTGGGGTAACAGGCATGCGTCACCACGCCCGGCTGTGACCTGATTCTTATAGGTTAAAATGTTTGAGCTACTGGTCTGTGTAAACAGGGCGGAACCCCTCCCAGACTCTTATTTCCATCAAGGCAGGAGTCTGGACAGAGAGAGAGAGCTCTCCGGGCATTTCTCACAAGGCCGGCGTCCGAACTACACTCTCAGATTGAGTTTAAAGACCGTTCTGAATTTGCATTTTCTTTTTTTAGAGTGATGTGTTAAAGATCACGTGAACAATGGCCTCTACG
>PVJS01044497.1:0-16630 GCA_004027185.1 Glis glis
TGTGTGTGTGTGTGTCTGTGTGTGTGTGTGTTTGCATGTTTATTCTCCAATAAAGAATTCTATCTCTATGAATGGTCATTGTTGTACCAACAACATGCAGTGAGTGAAGGGAGAATTTACAAGGTCTGGCAAGGTGGATAGTGGGGAAGAGTATGTGAAGATGGAGAAGGGAGAAATCAATAGCTGGGGAGATTTTTATGGTATTTAAAGAGAGGGAGCTCAGAACTCAGAGAACAGAGTTCACTTCCATTGGAAATGGCAGAGGGTGGAAAATTTAGCTGACCTTTATTATTGCAATACCACTTTGGTATGCATTAAGACTTAGTGAATACTTTATTGCTTTTTAGAATATTTGTTCATTGATCTTGTTTTATTCTTAATGTATCTATCTCAAGAGTGGCTCTTGAAGCTGCTTAGATGGATTTAGTTATATTTATATTTTACAAAGTTATATTTATATTTTACAAAGTAATAAAAGGCCCAGAGTTGGATAATACACTAGGTTTCTGGAGGGGTGATATTGTTCATCTCACCTCACATTCTGAATTTGAATAAACATTGGTAGAAAGAAGATGGATGGATGAATAGTTTCCATATGCACACACAGTAGATAGGCAACCAACCAGATATTACAAACAAAACAAAAACACCAAAAAAGTTTCCCCATTATCTCAACTTTTTTTCAACTCTTTATTTTGATTTTTATGACTTAAGTAGATGTTTAGTTTCATTAAATAATTTCTGTGTAAATTTTTTATTAAATAATAAAATCCATTCACAAATAATGACCTTGTCTGTCAGCTAGTTCTAAATTCTTCCACTTCTTTAATAGATTACAAACAGATAAAAGAGGTTTAGTTCAAATCTTTGGCACGATAAGAATAAAAGGCCTACCTTTGACTACAGCTGATACTGGTTTTCCAGAGACAGCTACTTTTTGCCAAAGGCAGGGGATGTTTTGCATCTTTATCATAATTTCAGAAATTACTTCATGACCTGGAATTTTTCACCTTGGCAGCAATCTAACACTGGTAAATTTGAAAACTATAATTGTATAATTTTATCCTGCTTTCTACCATTTCCCCATATAATAACCCACTTTCTTGACCAAACTGTAATGTAAGCAAACTTCCCCTTTGGTGTCCACCTTGGTTCAGGCTTTCCTTCACCTTGTTCCCTCTTCCTAACTTCTCTAGAGATTTAGTACCCTGCCCCTCTGGGTGCCATGCTCTTTCCACCTTACATGGCAATTTAAGAGTAAACAAATACATGCATTGACAAATTTATTCTAGCCATGGTCATTAGCTAAGAATAGTTTAATACACTTGGAATTATCAGAGGACCTTTGTGTTTTAAGCAGGATTCATCTTGACATCTTCATGTCACATCATCTTTCATTTATTTGTATCTAGGATATTCTTATATATACTATATCTATCTCTCTGCTACCAACACTATATCATAAGAAATTATCTGTTCATTTAAAATACCCAAAATATCTCAAGGTTGATCATATAGCTTACCACAACCTCATAATTCAAACTGAAAGAACAACAGCAATTAATTAGTGAAATTTTCTAAACTATGTAATATACTTGAAATCTTACTAATTTCCAGACTTATACAAATTCTACCACATCAAGATTTGTTCTAATAAAAAGTTGAAACTTATTTCCAATTTTATATATATTTTATATATTAATGTGTGCTAAAATATTTGGAAAACATGATTATTTTACTGTACTTGTTAAGAAACACTCTTTAAATTCAAGAATGGAAAAAGGTAATTCCATGCAAATGATAACCAATAGAAAGCAGGAGTGGCTATACATATTTGAGACAAAGTAGACTTTGAGTCATAATTGTCTCTAGAGACAAATGTCATTAGTAAAATGGTCAATTCAATGAGTAGATACAGCAATCATCTATATAGATATATATACATCTATCACCAGAGAATCTAAGTATATAAAGCAAATATTGACAGATCCAAGGGAGAATTTGACACTAACTAATAATAGTAGACTTCAATACCCATCTTTCAATAATAGACAGAACACCCACAGAAAATCAATAAAGAGCAGACTTGAACAACACTATAGACCAAATAGACCTAACAGACATATACTGAACTTTTCACCAACAGTAAAATAAACATTTTTCTCAAGCACACACAGAACATTCTCCAGAATAGAGCATAATTCTTAACCAATTAAAGACAATTGAAATCATACCAAGTATCTTTCAAACCACAAAGGAATGAAACTAGAAATCAATAACAGCAAAAAAGTGGAAACATAATAAACACATGGAAATTAAACAACACATTCCTGTACAACCACTGGATCAAGTAGGAAATCAAAAGGGGATTTAAAAAAATTATTTCGAGACAAATTAAAATCTCATCTTTCCAAATCCTATGAGATACAGCAAAAAGTAGTTATAAGAGGGAAATTTATAAAAATAAATAACTACATTTTAAAAAGTAGAAAGATATCAAATAAATAATCTAAATTTATACTTCAAGAAACTAGAAAAAGAAGCAAGCCCTAAAACCAAAGTCAGTAGAAAGAAGAAAATAGAAAAGGCCAAAGCAGAAGCAAATCAGAGATTTAAAAAAACAGAAAAAATTAAACAAAACTAAGATTAGGTTAGGGTTTTTTTTTTTAAATAAATACGCAGAACCGACAAATCCTTAGTTAAACTAAGAAAAAGGTAGAGAAGACTCAAATTAAAAATTTGAAATGGAAGAGGAGACATTACAGCAGATGCCTCATAAGTGAAAAGGATCATAAGGGACTATTATGAGCAATCATATGCTAACAAATTGGATAACCTAGAGGGAATGGGTAAATTCTTAGAAGCATACAGCCTATCAAGACTGAAAAAAGAAGAAATAGATAGCCTGGACAGACCAATAACAAATTGATGGTTGGTAATAAAAAACATCCCAATAACAACATCAAAAAGCCCAGGACCAAATGTCATCACACCTTAATTCTACCAAACATTAAAATAAGAATTAATACCAATCCTTATTCCTTCTTCCTTCTTTTTCTTTTAAAAAATAGAAATTAAGAAAATACTTCCAAATTCATTTTATGAGGCCCATGTTACCTTAAGGCAAATGTCAGATACTACAAGAAAAGAAAACTACAGGCCAATATCTCTAAAAAAAACATTCATGCAAACACCTTCAATAACACACTAGAAAACTGAATTCAACAGCACACACCAGGACAAAGTGGAATTTATACCTGGGATGCAAGGTTGGTTTAACATATACAAAACAACCATTTTGATGATACACCACATCACAAACAAAAGATAAAAAACATGTAACTATCTAAATAAATGTAGAAAAAGCATTTGACAAACTTTAACATACTTTCATGATAAATGATCTCAATGACATAGGTATTCAAGGAAATATCTTCAGCATAATAAAGGCCACTGATAAAATCTCACCACTAACATCATGATCAATGGAGAAAACTAAAAGCTTTTCTCTAAGATCCAGTACAATGCAAAGATGACTATTTTTACTTAACATAGGACTAGAAGTCTAGCAATAACAGACATGAAAAATAAATTTAAAAGTGCAAATCAGAAAGAATAAAGTATAATTATCCGTTTACAGGAAAATACTAGACATACCAAAAAAAAACCTTTTGGAATCAATAAATGGATTCAGTAAAGAAGCAGTTTATACAAAATGAACATACAAAAATCAATTACATTTCTTTACACCAATAACAATCCATTTGAAAAAGAAATTAAGAAACCTAGCCAATTATATAATTAAAAAGAAGATGACTTAAGTAAATAGAAAGATATCTGGAACTCACAGATTGGAAGAATTAATATTATTAAAATGACCATACAATCCAAAGTAATCTACACATTCACTTCAATTCCTATCAAAATTCCTATGACAGCTTTCCCATATTATAAAAAATCTAAAATTTGTATGAAATGATAAAAGACTCAGAATATACAAAACAATCTTGAGAATGAAAAACAAAGTTGGAAGCATACTTCCTGATTTCCAATTATATTGCAAAGCTGAAGTAATCAAAACAATTCTGTACTGGCATCAAAATAGACATGTAAACCAATGAAACAGAAGAGAGAGCTCATAAATAAACCCAAGCATATATGGTCAACTAATTTTTGTCAAATCCAGTGAGAAGACGTAATGGGAAAAAAGGAAAGTCTCAATAAATGGTGTTGGGGAAACTGGGTTTTCACGTAAAAGAATGAAACTACACCTTTATCTTATACCATATACAAAAGTCAACTCAAAGTGGATTAAGGATCTAAATATAAGATCTGAAACTATAAAATTCCTACAAGGATGGAAAGCTCCTTGATATTCCTGAATATTTCTTGGCAATGATTTTTTTTAAATCCCAGGCAACAATAGCAAAAAATAAATGAGTGGAATATATCAGATTACAAACTTCTGCATAGCAAAGAAAACAAGCAAGTGAAGAAACAACCTACAGACTGAGAGAAAATGTTTTCAAACTATACATCTGATAAAGGGTTAATATTCAAAATACATAAGGAACTTAAATAACTCTATACCAAAACTAAATAACCTGATTTAAATATGGGCTTAGGATCAAATAAACATTTATCTGAAGAAGACATACAAATGTCCAAATGGTATATAAAAAGGTGCTCAAATTCAGTAATAATCAGGGAAATGAGAATCAAAACCACAAATAAGCTTGTTAGGATGACGATTGCCAAGTTATTTGAGCATACATAGCTTGACATGTCTATACATTTTTTATCTGGTAGTATTAACTTTTTTGTTCTTTGTATATCTCTTTAACTTTTATGTTATCTCTTTAACTTTTATGTTCTTTGTATATCTCTTTAACTAGGATTGAGAATGAGAGTTTTCTTTCCTGATGAACATACTGATTATGTCTCAACCTAAAAGATTGTTTCTGAAACCTTATCCCAGTAGATTTCTGAGAGAATGGTTCATGGTAGAGAGTTAAATAAAATCAAATCTTCTGGCCAAGAAGAATCCTCTATTCCCCACTATTTTAGGTTCAAGTCTATTTATCCTACAAATATCAAGTAAAATCATATTCAGCTTGCAAATAAATGCTTTGAAAAAAAAGTAGGCAATGCAGTGAGAAGGGCAACTATGGATCCTCTAGCCAGTTTCAACGTCAACATAATATGTTAGGATTATAATTCATTGGGGTAACAGGTCTACTAGGTTGAAACCAGTATTCTATTTAAGAATTAGGTATCATTTTCTGAAAATTTCTTGTGCACAAAAAGATTCAATCTTACCATCTTTCTATCATTTGAACTGGCATAGTACTATCAACCAGTTGACTTTAGGTACTGTCACAAACCCAAAAAAGAAGGTAGTCGATGATTAATTTGCTTAATTATAGTAATTATTTCACTATATATATCAAAACATTGTGTTGTATACTTAAAATGTATATAAGAAAATAATGACAGGGTGGCAGGGCATTTCATGGTGGCCCAGAAAGGGGGGAGGAAAGAAAAAGGGGGGGAGAGAATCTATCCAAGTATAGAAATAGTCCCCAAGGCCATGCCCCACCTCTGAACTCTGAACCTTCCATGGGGAACTTTGGGGGAGACGTTCCAAACCTAATGCCATTTCCAAAGACTGAATATTCAGTTCCAGAGCACCCTATTTAAATACCCTTAGCAAGAGGGGAAGGGGGTCCATAATGGCCTTCAAATCTAGGATAGACCGAAACAGGGAGATTTAATTTAAGGAAATAAAAGAAAAACACCTACTTGAAGCAATAAATCATTATCATGGAATTAAATAACTAGAAATAAGCTGAAATTTCAAAACAAGCTTCTAATTTTTTAAATGAAACACTAGAATACATCAGTCATTGAAAATATTTCATCTAGTTTCCAGATTGTATGATGAGGAATTCCACAGTGCCCAGTTTGATTTAAAATAAGAATTAGATTTTTAACCTCTAAATTTATATATGGACCTAAAAGATGTTATAGAGCACTTTTAAAACATCATAACTATCAAGTCCCCAAAGCCAGTTGTATTTCTACCAGCATGACAGTCCTCTATGATTGGCCTACTGCATTCAATTAATATAGCACTCAACCTTTATTTCATTTCCACCATAAAAATATAAATGAATGGTAAATATATGCATATGATATCTCTTAGAATTTGAGTAAAATATTAAAACCTACATTCAAAAAAAAAGGATAGAGTATGCTCTATGCTTTAGTATTTGTGCACCTCAATGTGCATCTCAAGAAATAATGTCCTGGTCTATCTTCTTTTTACTTAAAATTAGTTAAGTATCTAATGATTAAGAGTGCATTTCTTACCCTTGTGCCTTTCATTAAGTAATTCTCCAGTCGATATCTTATTTGTATAAATCATCCTTTATATCAGTCCTTAAGAATAAATGTTTTAAATCATCAAAGAACTTCACAAAGAGAACAAAATACCTACACCAACATTCTCAAAAAGAAAGGCCTCTGAGCATAATGATTTCCATGCATCTTACCTATCATTTTGAAGACATAATAGCAATATTTGTAGGTTCAAAGCTATTTTTTAAGAATTAATGGAGACTGCCTTCAATACCAGTTGCAAACTGCTGAGGAATTTAACTTTGTTTCATTAATATTCTTTCTTAACAGAAATTCTAATTCACAGTTAGAGGGCCATTCTCAGGTCAGCAATTATAATGGCAAAGGAGCAGAGACTATTAATGATGGGCAAGATTGTAGCTGCCTTAATGCCCAGTGACAGGAGTTCATGTCAAGCTGTTAAAGAGATATAAAAGTGCATAGTCTGCAGCAAGCAGCTTTCTGAAATTATCAGCTCAAGCATCTATTATTTTACAGTGAAACGAGCTTATGATAAGATATGCACAGGCCTGACCAATGGAGAAAATTCCTTCTGTCCAATAAATTAACAAATAAATAAAATGAGGAAATGAACTCAAAAGTAAAACATCTACTTGAAGGAACAAAGAAATTATTATCATGGATTTAAATAACTAGAAATTAGCTGAAATTTCAAAATAAGGTTCTCATTTTTATTTTTATGTATTTTTATTCTTTTCAATAATTTAGTTCATAGTGATGGTGACATACATGAACATAGCAGTTTGTGAGAGTTCCCCCAGTTCCCTCCCCACTTCCCCCCCCCTTCCCCCTACAGTATACTGAGATTGGCATTGGTATTCTCACATATGTACATAATGTCAGTGGAAGTGTTTCCTTCATTAATTCTCCCTCCCCCACCCACCCTCCCCAAGACCACCACCTTTCCTCTTTATCCTGTTTACTCCCTAGCTTCCACATATAAGAGAAAACATGACCCTTTGGTTTCTGTGACTGGCTAAATCTGATGATTGCCATTCTAATTGGTCTGGTTAAATGGAATCCCAGTGTAGTTTTAATTTGCATCTCCCTGATTGCTAATAATGTTGAACATTTTTTCATATATGTATTAGCCATTTGTAGTTCTTCTCTGTGAAGTGTCTATTTAGTTCAATTGCCCATTTCTTGATTGGATTATTAATTTTTTTAGTGTTAAGAAATTTAAAAGGAGATAGCGCCACAGACAATGGGGAAATCCAGAGGATCCTCAGAAACTTTTTGAAAATTTATACTCCAATAAGCTGGAAAACATAGAAGAAATAGATTTCTAGACACATACAACCTATTGAAATTGAATCAAGAGGATATAGAAAATCTAAACCAACCAATAGCATGCAAAGAGATATACACAGCAATAAAAAGACTTCTGTCAAAGAAAAGTCCAGGTCCAGACAGATTCTCAACTGAATTCTACAAAACCTTTACAGAAGATCTAAACCCACTACTTCACAAGTTATTCCATGGAATAGAAAGAAATGGAAACATTCCAAACTCCTTCTATAAGGCCAGTATCAACTCATTTTTAAAAGCAAAGCCTTAGACTATATCAATGTCATTGAGAAGATCTCATCTAGTTTCTCTCATCCTGCTACATGGTTCATCAGGAGAGTATCTTTTTGAAGAAAAGAGGATATTTGTATATAAAATCAAGGTAAGAATATTAGGGGACTAAGAAGAGTACCAGTTAGATAGAATCATGACATCTGTATACACAAAAGAATATTTTAAGAAAAACCTTTCCAGATCAATCTCACTAACATGTATGAGGAGGGAGGAAGGGGAAGGGGGCAAGTATATGGAGGGAAATATGCCAAGAAATGTGTGCATGTATGTTTGTATCACTTTGAATCTCACTATCATGTATAATTATATTGCACGAATAAAAGTATAAAGACAAAAAATTTTAAAGCCTTTCCAGGAATATTCAACTTAACACAATCATCTTAACAGTCTTCACCATGATTAGCATGGGTACATCTGTTCAATACAAAAAAAGAACTGTCATATTTCTCTGTTTGCAAAATGTAAGGCGGATTATTGCCATCTTTTTGTACCTCAATTTTCTCATCTGCAAAACACTTCCTACCTTCTCAAAGAAAAGTTAAACCATTAAACAAATATATAATATAGTAACATCGCACTCCTCCCAACTGTCCTAAGCCACTTGTACAAACCAGGAACTCAGAAATATTTCACAAAGTTTCCAAGTAACTGAAAATGAAACAACCTAAGTGATGAGCATCTATTAATTTCCAGTCAGGAGAAAAAAGAGTAATTAATCCTCAGCAGGTGGTGACCATTTTATTTATTTAAAATTAAGTCAACTAGCAAAGACACAAAGACTAGGGGGAGAAGGAGGAGAAAGAGGAGGGAGAGTATGAAGCAAAGACAAAGAAGAAGGAAGGAAAGAGAATGTACAACAGTCTCAGGCTGAATAAATGTGAAAGGCATAAAGCTAATGAAGTAAAAATCTGGATAATTATCCAGACTTCAGTTGTGCCCAAAGTTTTTTCACCCAATACATAGGCTTGTGCCCTAGATCATAGAGGTATGACTCCTCAGGAGAATATGAACTTTCAAATTGTCGTTACCATGAACCATCTTTTTGTTTGGTTTTAAATCCAGAATAAAATAAGAATATAACAACAAAAAATTAAGCATTATGATGATCTCCAGTATTTTTCAGGTTGAACAATCTGAAATTTCTTTTTATTTGGTCAAAAATGGCAAAATATTGGCAATTTCACAATGCAAATGAACTAATATATATATTAGATACATTAGACTATGTTTTCCCCCTTTTCATGCTCTCATCTCTGCCTTCTGTATAACAGAGATCTGCATGTTGATCTCTATGTTCTCTGCCACTCACAGAAGTTTTTTTTTACAGGCATTTCTCCTGTTGCTCCTCTGCATTGGGCCATTTCATCTCCACCTGCTTCTGCATCTCTCCTGAATGCCAGTATTTCCTCACATAAAAAGCTCCAATCACTATCTATGTACTCATTCTTCCTATACCTCTAATCACTTCTTGCTACTGAGCTCAAACCCACCCCACCAGCCATCTACAGGACTTCTGCACTACACTGGGTATGTACACATTCCTAATGTCCCAGATTATCATCTCCTCAAGAACCTGCTGCAGCCATAGGCTAACTACAGTTCAGGGATTCATACTGTTCATCACACAGTTGCCTAATCCAAAGACTGGGGATCACATTCAATATTTTGTTCTCTTATGTCACTCAAATTTAATTATTATAAACCTCCAATTACATTCCAAACTCACCTAATGCTAATCACCCTACTATTTTTGTTCATGCTGCCACCATCTCTTGACTAGATTACTGCAACTAGATTACTCCTATTGGATATACCATGCAAATGGAGATCAAAAACAAGCAAGGGTAACAATACTTACATCTGACAAAACAGACTTTAAGCTAAAACACATCAGAAGAGACAAAGTAGGACACTTCTTACTAATAAAAAGAACAACCCAACAACAAGATATGACAGTAAACATTTCTGCCCCAAATGTGGATGTACCTACATTTGTAAAACAAAGTCTTTGGGACATCAGATCTCAACCAGACCCAAATACAATGATATTGCTTGTTTTCGATCTCCATTTGCATGGTATATTTTTTTCCATCCTTTCACCTTTAGCATATGGATATCTTTGACTAGAAGGTGAGTTTCTTGTAAGCAGCATATAGTTGAGTTATGTTTTTTAATCCACATTGCCAGTCTATGTCTTTTAATTGGAGAGTTAAGTCCTTTGATATTCAATGTTATTATTGAGATGTGATTTTTGTTTCCTGTCATTTTGAGTTCTAATTTCTGTTTGATGTGGTGTCTAATCTCCTTGCTTAGTTGCCTACCTGGTGGAGTTCACCTCATCTCTGGTTCTTGAATTTGCTTGTTTTTTCTTCTTTGTGTTTTATTTCTTTTAGAATTTTCTCTAGTGCTGGCTGGGTCCTCATGAATTCTTTGTTTTTGCTTGTCTTGGAACATTGTTATTTCTCCATAAATTTTGAATGATAACTTTCCTGGATATATCAGTCTTGGTTGGAAGCTGTTTTCTTCCAGGGTCTGGAGTACTTCATATGAATCCCTCCTAGCATTCATGACTTGGGTGCAAAGTCTGGAGTGATTTTTATTGTTTTGCCCCTGTATGTCACCCATTCTTTTGTTCTTGCTGCTTTTAAGATTCTTTCCTTGGCCTCTATGTTAGTCATTTTGATTATTACATGGAATGGGGGGGTCCTTCTTTGGTTCAGTCTTAATGGTGTTCTGTATGTCTCCTGTATGTGAATGTCCAAGTCTTTTTCTATGTTTGGAAAATTCTCTGAAATTATTTCTCTGAAGAAGTTTCTGATATCCTTGATCTGTGCTTCTAAACCTTCAATGCCTTTTATCCTTAGATTAGGATGTCTGTATTTCTTGGATGGTTAGGGTGTGTTGTTGTAATATCCTCTCTATATCATTGACTGTGTTTTCAGTTTTGAATGAACTGCCTCCCAGGAGTGATACCCTGTTTTCCATGTGGTTAAGCCTGCCAGAGTTGGTTTCTATTGCGGTCTTCAATTTATTTATTGACTCCTTCATTTCCTTCAAAGTTTCTGGCTCTTTCTTAGAGTCTCAATTTCTCCTTCATCTCTTGTATGTTTTCTTTGAGGCCTTTCATCATTCTGAAGATCAGAATTCAGAATTCTCCATCTTGCATTTCCTGCAGATCAGTATCAATAGTCTTCCTTGTTGTTGCATTGTGAGAATTTCTGGTTTCCTCACTGTTCCTCATTCTTGTATTATTGTGTTTTCAATTTTGTGTTTCTGTTGTCTCTGCATCTTCTTCCCTTTTGTGTGTAAGATCTGTGTCTATTTGTTATCCCTATATAATAAGGTCTATGCTGGGGGTATATATTTGTCTCTACCCAATCTGACTCATATAACCAATCTCTTGAGTTTGTCCCTCAGAGCCTCTTTAGCTAGGTATAGTTCTTAGTGCAGGCAAATAGGAGTCTCTGATTTGCTGCTGGCTGCCGTGCTCTCTAGGCCCAAACACCGCTGGGCTAGAGACTGTGGTATTCTGTTCAGAGCCTGCAGCCTGCTGGTTGAGATTTAATGGCCGACAGCCACTGCTGCTGCTCTGCTGATTGTGAGCCCTTGATACTGCAAAGCACTGAACTCTGGTCTCTGTGGCCAGTGGGCTTAGGCTCAGCAAAGCCAACAATTGCTATGTTCTGAACTTGTGGCTTGGCTCACTGTGCTTTGGTGGACCCTTGTATACTGCCCCCAATCTGCTTATTAAGATCATGCAAGGTACTGTCAGTTACTGGCATTCATGCATGTAACTGACAGTTACATGCATGGTACTGTTGGTCAGTACCATGGTCAGAGTTGGTCAGAGTGTCCAGTTCCCAGCCTGAGGCTATGATCAAGCAGGACCCTACCAGGCCTCTGGTCTCTTGGCCTCCAGGTGCAGAGTGTGCAGGATGACACAGCTGTTACTCTCCGCCCACTGATCAGGATCTGGCAGGGAGAAATTGTACAGTTCTGAGCCTTGGGTTTGGGTGGCTCAGTCCTCTTGGTCCCTGAGCACCTCTGCTATTCTGGCCTCTGCAGTCATGTTCACCCTCTCTTGTCTCTGTTGGTGCTCACAGGCACCCAAATGCAGCCAGGCACAAGTTTGTTGCTTTCCAAGCTTGTGCCTCGGTAAGCTGAGTTCTTTCCCCCACCCAGCACAGCTGGGTACCCAGTGTTGATCCCTGGAGACCCAATGGGCTCTGTACACTGCAGGCTGTGGTTCCCTCCTGCCTGAATGTCTCCAGGGGCTGTCTGCCTGTTCGCTTCTATGCTATGTCCAACCGTAGCCCCCACCCCACCTTTGCATGGGTGATTTGCAAAGTCTCAGACCTGCGAGTCTATTTCCTTGCCACACACGCCTCTGTTCCATGTGGGTGCCCATGGCGGTCTCCCACTGGGACAGCCCGTAACTTACCATCATGCTGCTGGGACAAACTTGGCCCTGTAACTTATGATCATGCTGCTGGGACAAACTTACACTGGGACAGCCATTGAGATAGCCACTGAGATGAACTCATGATTGGCGGCTGGGTCGATTGGCTGCTGGGACAAACTTAATGCTGGGACAGCCACTGAAGTGAACTCACAATCAGCCACTGGGACAATCAGCCACTGGGACAACCCAACACTGGGAGAGCCACTAAGAGGAACTCATGATCTGCTCCTGGGATGGCCCTGCAACTCATGGAGTTCTGCTCCAGTTCCCTGCCCCAAATCACTGATGGAGGAGGTGGGCTATGCCACAGTTGAGGCTGCAGGGTCCCGGGGAGATGGCTCCTTTCCAATCCTGCCATCACGGGGTTGTGGGAATTTGTGGGATTCTGTGGCTGGTAGTCTCCTATGACTGTGAAGTCAGTCTCAGGTTGCTGGTTTTTGGTTCTTCTTTGGATGTGAAATGTTTTTCAGTTCAGAGCCCCCAAGGTGATTTTGAGACAGGTTCATCTAGGAGTCCCTATTCCTTTGCCATCTTGGATCTTCTCCCAAAATTATTCATTTAGAAAAATTTAGATATTTAGATATGACCAAAGCCTACTCTAAAGTTTAAGTCAAATTGACATCACTCAGCTAACCAATCTTCTCAGGAAAAGTATTCAGCCATCTCTTAATCCTACCCTCTTATTCAGCCCGCATTTTTCCATTTCATTAATATGAGAATCACAAAATTCCTTTCAAGTACCCTAATAATATATAAATATACAATTTATCTATGGTATCCACTTTCAAACTCATAACAATATTATGATTACAAGGAGGAGAGTTTGGTGTGACTTACACTGTATTTATATACATTCATCTTCTAATTCCTATGAGTTTCTTGATCACAGAGAACATACTGGTTTTTTTGGTGGCCATGACCTTAATATAAAATTAATTGGGAGAAATGTCCTAAGAGTGTGTGATAGCTGGTCTGGTTTGTCAACTTGACAAGATCATGTGATTTTGGTTGTATAACAACAGAATGAACCAGAAGTCCTGCCCTAAATGTGGGCAGCAGGGTTCTGATAGGTGCAGGACTTGGTTAAAAAGGAGAAAGCCACCGGGCGTGGTGGCCCACGCTTGTAATCCCAGTACTTTGGGAGGCGGAGACCGGAGGATCTGGGTTCGTAGCCAGCCTCAGCTCTCTCTCTCTCTCTTTCTCTCTGTCTCTCTCTCTACTTAGTGAGCCCCTCCGCAACTTCGTGAGACCCGGTTTCAAAATAAAGTATACAAAATAGGGCTGGGGGTGTAGCGCGGAGGTACAACGCCCCTGCGTTCAATCCCCAGTACCGCAAAAAAAAAAAAGGAGAAAGCCGCGTAGAGGGAGCCGCGACTCTTCCTGAAGAAAACGCATCTGCTCTCGTCTGAAATCATTGGTCTCCAACTCTGCCATTTCCTTGAAGAGCTTCTTGATCTTCTGCTCTCATCTGAGATCGTCGGCCTCCAGCCTTTGAGCTGAAACTTCACCATCGTTTCTCTGAAGAGCTTCCTTATCTTCACATCTTGGACTGGACTGAATTGGTGGTTGTTTCAATCCTAAGGCTCCAGCTCTTAGACTGCCCAACCAGCTACTGATTCCTCTGATTCTTCACGTGCAGTTGAAACTCAGGACTACATTGTGAGCTGATATAATAAATCCTTTTTTTCCCTTCCTTTCTTCATTCTGTGAATTCTGTTGATCTAGTGAGCCCTGACCAATACAAATATTGGTACCGGAGTGGGGTACAGAGTAACAGAATTCACAAGAATGTGTTCTTTTGGTTGGTTTTCTGGCTTCCAGAGCTGGCTCTCCAATTTGATTAAGCCTAAAGTGAGTGAAGGATGTCCTTCAATTAGTAGGGGAGGTACTGATTCTCCATGGTGTGAACTATTTAAAACTATATAAAAGGTGGACCCTTTCGATTACCCTAACTCTCCTCTTGTGAGGAGCAAAGAGTTTAGTGATTCTATATTTCATATCTTTGAACATTTTACAAATATTAAGGAATATACTGATGTTGGCTGGTTACTTCTGGCATCACTTGAGAAATTAGCGTGGGAAAATGATAAGCTCCAGGACCATATATCAGACCTAACAGTTGTTTCTTGTAGTTATAGAATGGAGATTGCTGAAGATCAAACACAGGCCCTCATCCTGAGATTGGCTGATTTGCAATGTAAGGTTCATTCTCGGCCTAGACAGGTGTCTGTAGTTAAGGTGAGGGCTCTGATAGGAAAACTATGGGATCCTGAAAAATGGAACAGGGATATCTAGGAGGACTCTGAAGAGGCTGGCGACATTGAATCTGAGCATTCTGAGGGGTTGGTCCTGCCAGTAGATGAGGACTCCTCACCCTCTACAGAATTGGCTTCTCCAGCTTCCCCTGGGGGGAAATACTCCAGCATTGTCTAGGGTGACAGAGCAAGGTAATGCTGACACTCTTCAGGACCTACCCACCCCATCCACTTTTTCCTCCAGACCAATAACTAGGAGCAAGTCTAAACGGGCCCCTAGAGGTGAGGTGCAGGTTGTGACCCATGAGGAAGAACGCTATATGCAGAAAGAACTTATTGAGTTTTCTAATTCATACAAACAGAGGTCTGGGGAACATGTATGGGATGGATTTTAAGGGTGTGGGATAATGGTGGGAATAATATACGATTAGATCAAGCTGAATTTGTTGATATGGGCCCGTTGTGCAGAGATTCTAAATTTAATACAGGAGCTCGTAATGTTAAAAAGGGGACTAATAGTTTATTTGGTTGGTTGGCTGAGGTATGGACCAAAAGATGGCTTACTGTAGGTGATTTGGTAATTCCTGACCTCCCTTGGTTTTCTGTGGATGAGGGGATTCAAAGGCTGAGGGAGTTTGGAATGCTAGAATGGATTTGCCATTTGAGGCCTTCTCCTCCACATTGGACAAGTCCTGAGGATGTTCCCTTCTCCTGTCCTTTAAGAATTAAATTTGTGAGGGGGCACCATCATTCTTGAAGGGCTCTGCTGTTGCTATCCTCTGTATTCCAGAACTTTTGGTGGGAGACGCAATTGACCAATTATTGTATTTGGGTGTTATGGATATTCTTGGTTCCCGTAACAAGGGTCAGGTGTCAGCTCTCAACCATCAAAAGTCACCTATTATAATGGACAGCAGAGGAGGAACGATGAGCAGAAGGGCTTGACTCATGCAGATTTATGGCATTGGCTGATTACTCGTGGTGTCCCGAGAAATCAAATAGACAGGAAACACACCAAATTTTTATTGAATTTGTATAAACAGAAAAATTCGAGAATTGATATACCAGAGTCTGACTTCAATCGTAAAAGTGGAGAATCACAGCCTCTCAACCAGTTACCAGACTTGAGTCAGTTTACAGACCCAGAACCCCTTGACTGAAGGGGAGGCCGGGTCCCCTTGAGGAAGGGCTCTGGTACAGAACCGAAAAGTTCTACTGTTAATCTTTCCTCCGTCCTTCCCCAAAGGGACCTACGGCCTTTCACTAGGGTGACTATACATTGGGGAAAAGGAAATGATCAGATTTTTAGGGGACTGCTGGACACTGGGTCTGAGTAGACGTTGATCCCAAGTGATCCTAAATGTCATTGTGGTCCTCTGGTCAACGTAGGTGCTTATGAAGGTCAGGTTATCCAAGATGTTCTAGCCAAGGTCCGACACAGTGGGTCCCATGGGTCCTCGTACTCATCCTGTGGTTATCTCTCCAGTCACTGAATGTATTATTGGTATGGACATACTCAGTACTTGGCAGAACCCCCACATTGGTTCTCTGGTCTGTGGAGTCAGGGCTATTATGGTGGGAAGGGCTAAATGCAAGCCATTAGAGCCACCTCTCCCTGGGAAAATAGTGAATCAAAAACAATATCGCATACCTGGAGGGATTGCAGCGATTAGTGCCACCATCAAGGACTTGAATGATGCAGGGGTGGTGGTGCCCACCACATCCCCATTTAACTCTCCTATTTGGCCTGTGCAGAAGACAGATGGGACTTGGAGAATGACAGTTGATTATCATAAACTTAACCAAGTAGTGACTCCAATTGCAGCTGCTGTACCAGATGTGGTTTCCTTGTTAGAGCAGATTAACACATCTCCTGGTACCTGGTATGCAGCCATTGATTTGGCCAATGCCT
>PVJS01044498.1:0-16631 GCA_004027185.1 Glis glis
CCGCGAACCCGGATCCTCCGGTCTCCGCCTCCCAAAGTACTGGGATTACAAGCATGCGCCACCACGCCCGGCTTTATTCTTTATTTTGAAACAGGACCTCACTAAGTAGCTGAGGCTGGCCACGAACCTGCGATCCTCCTGTCTCAGCCTCCCAAGTACTGGGATTACAAGTGTGTACCACCACACCTGACTTTTATACATTTTTTAATTGCAAAGGAAATGCTGTTGTGACCCACTGACTTAGAGAAGCATGACAGCCAGTTGGAGGAGCAGTGTGGAGGCATGCTGGTCCAAAAGCAGTCTGCCAGAGAGGGTGGGGGATAGGGTCCTGGCCTCGAGCCACTGTGCTCTTTGTAGTCTTGGGACTGTGTTCAATAAATGCCCTTAAACTTGAGCAGTTTCACTCCTCGGTGTGGGATGAAGGCTGGGGAGCTCAGGGCAGGGAGTGCTGTAGGGAGCTTTCTAAGCTCATAGGTAAAACTGCTTCAGTGGACAACTGAAGGTCTTGTGTATTGGTCAGGGTTCACCAGATCAACAGAATTCACAGAATGAGCATATGAAAAGGGGATTTATCAGATCAGCCCACAATGTAGTCCCAAGTTCCGACTGCACGTGAAGAGTCAGAGGAATCAGCAGCCGGTTGGGTGGTCCAAGAGCTGGAGCCCCAGGATCGAAGCAACCTCCAATTCAGTCCAGTCCAAGATGTGAAGACAAGGAAGCTCCTCGGAGAAACGACGGTGAAGCCTCAGTTCGAAGGCTGGAGGCCGACGATCCCAGACGAGAGCAGATCAAGAAGCTCCTCAAGGAAACGGCAAAATTGCAGACCAACAATCTCAGACGAAAGCAGATGCGTTCTCTTCAGGAAGAGTCGCGGCAGCTTCTATGCGGCTTTCTCCTTCTTTTATCCAAGTCCTGCACCTATCAGAACCCTGCTGCCGAGGGAGCCCCCGCCGTGGGAAGAGTAATCGGCTGTGCTCAGCTGTGCGAACAAGGAAACCCATGGTGGTGGAGAGGCCTAGGGAGTGGATTTGGCCCTCATGTCAGGAAGGGCAGGAGTATGATAGGACCAAATAAAACTGAGACATCCCTGTCCCATTCCAGAGCTGCAAAATAATTAGAGCAAACATTTACTGAGTGCTTATGGTAGCCAGGTACTAAGCATTTTATTATCTCATTGAATCCTTTAATACCATTTGAGGTTGTAGGTTCTGTTATTATCCCATTTTATGGATGAGGGAACTGAGGCACAGGGAGATAAAGTAACTTGTTCATGGTCACATAATTACTTGTTCTTACACGTATATAAATCCAGGGTGTTGGAGACCCTGCTGTGTGGATATAGCTCGACATGACTGCAGCCTTCTTGAGTCATAATTGCCATGATATCCGCTGGGTAGCCCTGGCTGGGTTTTCCTGTATGGATTCCTAGCAAACCATAAGTAGACAAAACCATTGGAATCATACGTATATTTTTAAAGTTGGACCCTGGTTCTAGGAATGCCCTAACTCTTCAATATCTTAAAATAAACCAGGTTCTTTCTAGCCAGGATGAAGTCATTTTTGTCTTAACCTCTTTGTGGCCCAGATTGCAATCTGACAGGTCTTACTGCCACCCAGGACCATGCTCTGTCAGTAAGTCCCCCATAAATTGCAGCCTGTGTAATCCTAGGTCTGTCTACCTCTTTCCCTGTGATCTCAGGGCACCTTGGGTTCAGTCCTCACACACTAGCCCTGGGTTGTTCCAGAATGCCTGGTTCGAAATGAGTGAACCCACTGCTTTTGGGACTGTGCTCACCATACCTCTCTTTGGGATTGTAGCTAACCTGTCAGATCCCATAATCTTCATTTATTTATTATTATTTTGTTTGCTACTGAGAACCCAGGGACATTCTATCTCTGTGCTACACTGCCAGACCTATTTATTATTATTATTATTATTATTATTATTGTTGTTGTTGTTGTTATAATTATTATTTTGAAACAGGGTCTTGCTAAGTTGCTGAGTTGCTGAGGCTGGCCTTAAACCTGTGATCTTCCTGTCTCAGCCTCCCAAGTACTGGGATTACAGGCGTGCACCACCACTCCCAGCCATAATCTTCATTTAAGTCATTTAGTCTTCAGGTTACTACTCTGAAGTTTACTCTGAGAAGCTGGTGACCACAACACTAAAAATAATATTGCCCTAGAGAATATTTATAGTTTTTTCACTCCCTCCTCCTGAGTACAGACCCTTATTGGGAAATACCACTTATTTCGGGACTTTAGAGTTGAGCATTTGAATGATAGGGTCTGCCCAGTGATAGTCGTGTTTCAAATTACTTCAGCAGACATCTGCATACTTCATAAGAGCCTACCGTGCACTAGTACTGGGGTGACAAATGTGATTACAGAGGAAATAGGACTGATATTTAAATTGCAGTGAAAGAAAGTAAGTAGAACAGTAGAAGGAACATGGGGTGGTCAGGAGGTTAGGAAGAACTTTCTAGAAGAGTTAACATCTGAGTTAGGTTTTGAAGGATGTATAGGAGTTTGCCAGGCAGGTAGAGATAGTCATGGAACAATGAAATTTGCCAGAAAGAGCCCCCCACTCTTATTGCCAGTGTGTCTAGATTTTTATGTAGTAGAAAGAGCTTCTAGTTGTAAAATTCCATTTTCTGCCCTAGTGTCTTGAAATGTCATAGGACCATATGCCTCAGCAGTAGGACTGAATACCTAGGAATTGTGTTTCTGGACAGGCCAGTTGTAGGAGAGGCAGATGCCACCTGTGTAGAGCCTGCCTGCACAGTGCAACTCTGGGCTGAAGCAATTTTCTTGCTTGTGTGAGGGGGTGGTGGTGTTTGCTGGAGTCTAACTCCAATCCAGGTCTTTGATTGTAATTGCTTAGCTTGATTTTTCTTCTTTTTCATGAAAATAGTTGATTGTCATCATTTAGAAGATATTTCAGCCAGGCGTGGTGGCGCACGCTTGTATCCCAGTACTTTGGTAGGTGGAGACCGGAGGATCCGGGTTCGCGGCCAGCCTCAACTCACTCACTCTCTCTCTCTCTCTCTCTCTCTCTCTCTCTCTCCCCCTCTCTCTCCCTCTCTCTCCCTCTCTCTCCCTCTCCCTCTCTCCCTTCCTGTCTCTCTCTCTCTCTCTCTCTACCTAGTGAGGCCCTCTGCAACTTCGTGAGACCCGGTTTCAAAATAAAGTATAAAAAAATAGGGCCGGGGGTGTAGCGCGGAGGTAGAACGCCCCTGGGTTCAATCCCCGGTACCGCAAAAATAAAAAAAAGGAAGATGTTTCAGCATTTAGTCACAACTGTTTATTGAGCACTGAGTCTTTGTGGGGGGGGGTAGGGAAGGTGAGTACCATATATAGAATGTGGATTTTTGGTGTATAATAATGCATTCCAGTGAAGTATACTAATCTCAAGTATACATCTCGATGGACTCTTACATGTGTGTGTACCTTTGTAACTACTGCCCTCAGGTAAACAGAACATTCCAGTTCCCCTTAGGGTTCTCTTGTGTCCCTTCCCTGATAAGACTCCCACCCTCTTCCACACCCCTTAGTGCTAATCTGACTTCTATCATCAAAGATTAGTTTTGCCTATTACTGAACTTTAAATGGAGTAATACAATTATACTGTTCTTGATCTAGCATCTGTAGCTCAAAACTATGTCTGTGAAATCCATTCAGATTGTTGGGAACCACTGATTATATCAGTCTTGTGCTAGAAACTCAGAGCAGTACCATGATTTATGCCATACCAGTGAGGGTTGCTCTGAGTTACTGGTGGTGTTCATTTATTCAGTACACACTTCCAAGTACCATATACTAGGTGCTCTGCAAAGACTTTTGCAGATCAAAGATGAATGCAAATCCTGGTATCAGGATCTTATAGTCTAATGAAGCAGATAGACCCACAAATTACAGTGAGAAGTTGGTCAACTTTCAGGGGTGAACATGGTTTGCAAAAGACTTTATGGAGAAGTTTCTTCTGATTGTCAGAGGATCATAGGTGATAGCTCATGCACAGGTGTGGCGGTATTTCGAAGCAGCATGATGTAAGAGACCTGTACTAGTGATACTTTGATTTTGGACTGATTAGAATTATAAGAATGCCAAAAATACCACAGTTTGACTTTCATCTACACTGGAGTCATGGGGTATGAGCTCTCCAGCATATGGTCTTGCAGATATTGATGTGGAGATGGCCGAGTGACAGTGAATCTTGGTGATTGCTGTATCAGAGGAAAAAAGTTTCAGCAGAGATTACTGTTGGTATTATGGAAGATTTGAGATTAGATTAAACTGTAGGGATGCTTAATCCAAATGTATTTTTTTCAATAATTGAGATGACTTGAGATGTCCTGTTAAGCCATCAAAAATCCCCTAAGAGTGGATTTACATGTAGCATTTCTCCTTGGTCATGGGATTTTATAGCAAAATGTGTTTCCATTGTATTTGTTTGCAAGGGCTGCCTTAATATAATATTACAGACTGGGTGCTTAAACAACAGAACTTTTTTGTGTGTGTGTTTGGTACTGGGGATTGAACCCAGAGGGATTCTAGCTCCAAGCTACACCCCAGCCCAATTTTATTTCTTATTTTGAAACAGGGTCTCCTGAGGTTGATGAGTCTAACTACTTGCTCAGGCTGTCCTCGAACCTGTGATCCTCCTGTCTCAGCCTCACAAGTACTGGGATTACAGGCGTGCGCCACCATACCCGACTTATTTCTCACAGTTTTAGTGGCGTAGAAGTCCCAGATCAAGATGTCTGTTAGCACTACTGGGGTCTCTCCTAGTCTTGTTGATAGCTGCCTCTTGCCATGTCCTCACATGGTCTTTTCTCTGCATGTATCTATGTCTAAATCTCCTCCTCTTATAAGATTGGATTAGAGCTGGGTGTGGTGGCACACGCTCATAATCCCAGTACTTGGGGAGGCTGAGACTGGAGGATCGCAGGTTCATGGCCAGCCTCAAGCTACTTAGTGAGGTCCTCCACAACTTAGTGAGACCCTGGTGCAAAATAAAAAATAAAAATAGGGCTGGGGGTGTAGCTCCGAGGTAGAATACCCCTGGGTTCAATCCCCAGTCCTGGGGGAAAAATGGGATTAGGGCTGACCCCTAGTGATCCCATTTTAACTTATTCACCTTTTTTTCTTTTTTTTTTTTTTGCGGTACCGGGGATTGAACCCAGAGGTGCTCTACCTCTGCGCTACACCCCCGGCCCTATTTTTTTATACTTTATTTTGAAACCGGGTCTCACAAAGTTGCGGAGGGCCTCACTAGGTAGAGAGAGAGAGAGAGAGAGAGAGAGAGAAAGAGCGCGCTGACGGTATCCGCCTCCCAAAGTACTGGGATTACAAGCTTGCGCCACCACGCCCGGCTCTTATTCACCTTTTTAAAGACCCTCTCTCCAAATATAGTCACATTTTGAGATACTGAGGGTTAGGGCTTCAGCATAGGAATTTTGATGAAGACACCTGTAGTTCAGAACCTGTAGCCCCATAACACCTCTGTTTCAGAACTTGGTATCACAGAATTGAACTGTTGGGGGTTGTCATCTTAGAAAAGCAGAGGCTAAAAGAGCTGCAAGACAAGCAGGTAGAGTGTTATGGGTCGAAGTCTGTGTGACCCCAGTGGGTGCTGGCCCATTGCTAGGGTGCCATCTCTGGGTTCATGGTGAGTTCATAGTGGCTTAGGTCTGTGTGCACACAAACCCTGGAACTTGGGTGATTACCCAAGTCTTAATGCCCTGTGGTTTTTTATGAAGTAATAAAGAGTTAAAATAGAGACTAGGTAGAAAAGAACCTAAACTGTAAAGGCAGCTGAGCATAACAAGGAAGATAACTTTATCTTTCAATTTTTAAATCAACTTCAGTGCCAAACCAACCACATCCCTCTTTGCCATTGCAACCCCTTTCTTGGGCAGGGTTAAACAGCCTTGGCATTCTCCTTATCAGAACATTTGAATAAACACCAAGAGCTGTTTTCAAATGGGATCAATTCAACCTTTCTCCTTGTTGGGGGCAAGAAATTGTTTTCTATAGGAGGATTGTATAGTATTTGATTTTTCTGTTGTCATTGCCACAAAGAGGGTGGCAGGGTGGGCTTTTTTCTTTTACTTTTAAGGAAGTGCTTTGGTACAGTCACTTCTTAAACTATTTTCATTGGAGATAAAGGGAAATCTTGTTAAGAGGAATTTTGGAGGGATTGCTACTGTTTTTATCTGCCTGGAATTCTCCGGTAGCAGGTGATGCTTGTTTTATGTACTGAGAACTAGAGAGCTTTGTTTTTCTGTGTAATGGTGTTTGTCCTAGAGTTGCTGTTACAAAACTCGGTTCCCGAATTAGAACCTTAAAGCTTCTAGGCAGAGAGAACTTGTGCAGAGTTTAATAAGATGTGTTAGCTCACACCCACACATTGGGCCCAGCCTGAGTAAAGCAGGGGCTCTTGGGAAGGTACCGCGTGCCCAGGTGCTCTCAGGATGCATCCCTGTCCCTGCCAGTGCTCTGCCACAGCATGTCTGCTCCTTTCCTTGCTTGTGGCCTGGTCGACCCTGAATTAGGTTTTGCTAGGATAGTCTGGGTTTAGAAGTAAGCATTTTATTTTATTTTATTTTTGCGGTACCGGGGATTGAATGCAGGGGCTTTCTACCTCTGCGCTATGCCTCCGGCCCTATTTTTTTATGCTTTATTTTTGAAACCGGGTCTCACGAAGTTGCGGAGGGCCTCACTAGGTAGAGAGAGAGAGAGACAGAGAGAGACAGAGAGAGAGAGAGAGAGAGAGAGAGATCAATCGATCGATCGCGCGCGCGCATGAGCGCTGAGGTTGGCCGCGAACCCGGATCCTCCGGTCTCTGCCTCCCAAAGTACTGGGATTACAAGCGTGCGCCACCACGCCCGGCTAGAAGTAAGCATTTTTAAGTGCTAGAACAGCAGCCAAAGGTAGGTCTGATTTCTGCTTGTATTAATACACATATTCGTGCTGTCTTTAACTTGGTTGGCTGTTCATTGATGAATGAGGTTCTCTTTTTTTTGGGGGACTGGGGATTGAACCCAGGGTCATTCTACCTCTGGGCTACACCCCAGCCCTACTTTTTATTCTTTATTTTGAAACAGAGTCTCACTAAGTTGCTGAGGGCCTCACTAAGTAGATGAGGCTGGCCGCCAACCCGGATCCTCTAGTCTCAGCCTCCCAAGTACTGGGATTACAAGCGTGCACCACCACGCCCGGCATGAGGTTCTTTTTAACAGATAATACTGAATCATGGTTAATTCTTTTTTTTTTTTTTTTTTTGCGGTATCAGGGATTGAACCCAGGGCTTTCTACCTCCGCACTATGCCCCCGGCTCTATTTTTTATACTTTATTTTGAAACCAGGTTTCACGAAGTTGCGGAGGGCCTCACTAAGGAGAGAGAGAGAGAGGGAGCGAGAGAGCTGAGGCTGGCCGCGAACCTGGATCCTCCTGTCTCCGCCTCCCAAAGTACTGGGATTACAAGTGTGCGCCACCATGCCCGGCTTAATTCTTTTTAATTTTTTGATACTAGGGATTGAACCCAGGGATATTCTACCACCAAAACACATTCCCAGCCCTATTTTATTTTTGAAACAGGATCTCACTAAGTTGCAGAGTACCTCACTAAGTTGCTGAGGCTGGCTTCAAACCTGTGATCCTCCTATCTCAGCCTCCCAAGAACTGGGACTATAGGTGTGTGTCACCAGGCCTGGCTTGTTAATTCTTTTAGAAAGAAGTAAATTCATTGTTTGAAATGGGTCATAGTTCAAAAGCGTACCCAGAGTTTTACTTACTACTTGAAGAAACAAAAGTCTCTTTCTCAGACGTCTCGTTTAATACAGTAAACATTCCCTGTCTGCCCAACAAATTATCTTAACTTCCTAAATTGTTCCATTTTGTTTTCAACCATCTTGTTCTACCCTATACTTAGATTCGACTTTATCTACTTTTTTTGTGGTTCATGACCTTTTTCTTCTTAAAAAGTAGGTGAAGAATATTGTTCTAGAAAAAAAAATTTTAACCATAAAGGTGCTGAGAGTGCTCAAAAGCTTTGGATACAGGGGACCTGTGGCCACTGGACCCACAGAAGACTGATTTGAAATTCTGTGTGCTTTGGTCGAGTGGTCTGCATGTCTTATTGGCACCTTCTGTCTGGAAATCCTTAAACTGTTGCTGCCCTATTTTCTAGGTCCTCCTAGAGAAAGAGTCGCCCCCTGCCCCTTTTAATTAGATGTATTTCAACAAAATAACTCAGACCAGATCCTTCCTCTCCAGGGAGAAAGGAGAAATAGGGATCCGTAGAAAACACTGCGTTTGGGAGTGGGAGCTGGTGTAGCATGTCTTAATCCCTGTGTTTTAGTTAGAGATTTAAGCCTAGCTAATTTAGAAAGTGGTGTGGCGTGTTATAGTAGATTGAATCATTGGTTCCAATGTTTCACCCTCCTGGAGTAGTTCTCTGTATCCATACTTTGCCATGACTTCATGGTGGATAGAGTTTTGTCCCTGCCCCTTGACTGTGGGCTTGGCCGTATGACTTGCTCTGGTCCCGTGAGATGTGGGTGGACAAGATGAGAACAAAGGTTCGTGGGGTACTTGCCCTGCGGCCTCATCCTCTAGTGCCTTTGCCATTACCATGAGAAGAAAGTAGCTGTAGCCCCTTCAGCTGGGGTCTCGGCTGGAGGCCACAGAGCGGAGCCACTCCAGCAGACCTGGAGCTGCCAATAGTGCTAACCCACTCAGATGCCTGAGTGAAAATACATTTCTTGTATGTCACTGAGATTTTGTGGCCTATTTTTCAGTATTATTGTGGCAATAGACAGCTGACACAATCATCCTGCTGGGTCCAGGGCCACTGCTTTGGTAAGCAGCTTTTCTTGGATGGTTTCTTTAGCATTTTGTCCTTTATAGGACCCACCCTTCTTTTCCCACCCACTGGCTTCCTCATCCTGCCTGTCGCTCTCCTTTACTTTATACCTTCTGCTTACTTACACATGCTGCCTCTTAACTTTTCCATGCCCAAGGCCCCTCGCGGTTCATCCAGGCTCTCTGGACTTCATGGCTTCTCAGATTCTACTCTTATTGCCTAAGGCTTTATTCTTTCAGTACTTTCCATTTCAAAGTTGAGAAAATCTGTTTTGTACAGAAGATTTTTTTTGTCTTTTTTTTTTTAACCCCAGAAATGTCACGTTCTCAGTTGTTGGCTGGTTTAGGCATTGGTTGCTTGAATTGTCCCATCTTGTCCAATTAGATGTGTCTAGGGGTATTTTAGGAGGCAGGAGATAATTGAGTGCGTGGGACTGCTTTATTAATAGAGGCCATGCATATGTGGAAGGCTTATTTATAGGCAGTCTTTTACAACATGTTAAGTGTCATTACATCAGTGATTGCCAGTTTCCAAGCTGAGGTTCCTTCCTTACCAGAGGGGATGCTTTTTTGTGTGTGTTACTGGGGATTGAACCCAGGGGCATTCTATCTCTGAGCCATACCCCCAGCTCTATTTTATTCTGAAATGGGGTCTAGCTAAGTTGGTGAGGCAGGCCTGGAACTAGTCCTCCTGTCTCAGGCTCCCAAGGACTGGGATTCCATGTGTGCAACACACCTGGCCAAGGGGACTCTCTTAACATTTTAAACTTTAGCAAGCTTTTAATTTTCTGGGGCTGCATTCTGTTTTTCTGTTTTTTCGTTTCGTATAGCATAACTCCCAGGATGAACCTTTTCCAAGGAAAAATGTGCGAGAAGAGACCTTTTGAAGAAAGGAAAGCTGACTCATCTTTAAGGCTCTCAGAAAAAAATAAATCAGCTTATTCTGAAGATTTAGGCTACTTAAGCTCTGTCCCATAGCATTTCTGTATAGGATAGGAGGCTGGCCAATTTAGTGTTGGTTTATAACAGGTACAAGGCTTTACTTAATCAAACTTATCTCTTAAGTAGTTTTCTAGGTATGTTTTGGGTACTATTATAAATGATACTTTAAAAATGTTAATTTGTAATTGTTCCTTGTTAGTATATAGAAATAAAACTGATTTTTATATATTTATTTTATATCTTGTGACCTTATGAAATGAATAAACTAGATCTAGAAGTTCATTTTGTATATTCTTTGGGAATTTCTGTTTTGATAGTGATGTCAAGTACAAAGAAGTGTTGGTTTTGTTTAATCTTTATGTCTTCTCTTTCTTTTTCTTGTCTTATTGGACTGGCTAGGACCCCTCAGTATGAGGTCAAGATTAAATAGTTGCCTTGTTTCTGAATTTAGGGGAGAGTAATTCCAATCAACTTTTTTTTTTTGTTTGTTTTTGCTTATGCTTTTTATTAGGCTGAGAAAGTCTTAAAGAGTTTTTATCACAGCCAGGCGTGGTGGCGCACGCTTGTAATCCCAGTACTTTGGGAGGTAGAGACCGGAGGATCCGGGTTCGCGGCCAGCCTCACCTCTCTTTCTCTCTCTCCCTGTCTCTCTCTCTCTCTCTACCTAGTGAGGCCCTCCGCAACTTCGTGAGACCCGGTTTCAAAATAAAGTATAAAAAATAGGTCCGGGGGCGTAGCGCGGAGGTAGAACGCCCCTGCATTCAATCCCCAGTACCGCAAAAAAAAAAAAAAAGTTTTTATCACAAATGGATACTGAATTTTGTTGGATACTGAATTTTGTCAGATACTTTTTATGTGTCTGCTGAGATGATCCTATGATTTTTTTCTCTAGTCTATTGATGTGAATTACATTGATAAATTTTTGAAGGCTGAATATTCCCAGGATATAATTCCCACTTGATCTAGTTGTATTAGTCTTTTTTATATTGCTGCATTCAGTTTGCTAGTATTTTGTTAAAGAGTTTAGTGTCTTTTCTTGTATTTGTCTTTGATCTGTAGTTTATTGTATTGCCTTTGTTAAGTTTGGTGTCAGGGTAATCCTGTCCTCATAACATGAGATGGGAAGTCTTCTCTCCTTTTCTATCTTCTGGAAGAGTTTATGTAAAACTGGTATTATTTCTTCCTTAAATATTTGGTAAAATTCTCCAGTGAAGCCATTTGGGCCTGGGGTTTTCTTTGTATGAGGGCTTTTAATAACAAATTTATCTTTTTTTTTTGCGGTACTGGAGATTGAACCCAGGGGCATTCTACCTCTGAGCTACACCCCCAGCCCTATTTTTTATTCTTTCAGGGTCTCACTAAGTTGCAGAGGGCCTCACTAAGTAGCTGAGGCTGGCCGCAAACCCGGATCCTCCAGTCTCAGCCTCCCAAGTAATGGGATTACAAGCGTGTGCCACCATGCCCGGCCAAATTTATCATTTTTAATAGATATGAGACTGTTCAGGCTATTTCTTCTTGAGTAAGCTTTAATAGCTTGTGTCTTTGAAGAATTTATCCAGTTCATCCAAGTTGTTCAGATTTATAGATATAAAGTTGTTACTACTCCATCATTATCCTTTTAATACATAGAGGATCTCTAGCGATGTCTTCTTTTTGAGTCCTGGTTTGGCAATTTATGTCTGTCTGTCTCTCTCTCGTTGTTTTGCCTATAAGTTTATTCGTTTTATTGGTTTTTTTTTTTTCAAAGAACTAGCTTTTGGTCTCAATTTTTCTCTACCATTTTTCTGTTCTCAGTGTCATTGATTTTTGTTGTTTGTGTTTTCTTCTACTTGCTTTGGGTTTAATTTTGTTTCTGTGTAGTTTCTTAGGGGGAAGCTTGATTTGAGGCCTTTTATTCCTAATACAAGCCTTCAATGCTATAAACTTTCCTCTAAGCATTGCTTAAGTTACATTCCATAAAAGTTCATATATTGTGTTTTGGTTATTCAATTATAAATATTTTCTGATTTCCCTTCCATTTGACCTCTTGTTGTTTAGAAGTATCTTTTATTAGAAGTGTCTTTTTATTTGTGATGGTGCATGCTTGTAATTCCAGTAGTTGGGAGGCTGAGACAGGAGTATCATAGGTTTGAAACCAGCCTCGGCAACTTAGTGAGACCCTCTGCAACTTAGTGAGACCCTGTTTCCAAATAAATAAAATTGGGTTGGGGGTATAACTTGGAGGTAGAATGCCTCTGGGTTCCATCCCCAGTACCAAAAAAAGAAGTGTCTTTTATTTCTACATATTTATGGATTTTCCAGATGTCTTTCTGTTTTTGTTTGGTGTGTGTGTGTGTGTGTGTGTGTGTGTGTGTGTTACTGGGGATTGAACCCAGGGGCATTCTACCTCTGAGCTACACTCTTAGCCCTATTTTATTCTTTATTTTGAAACAAGGTCTCACTAAGTTGCTGAAGTTGGCTGCAAACCTATGATCCTCCTGTCTCAGCTTCTAAGTACTGGGGTTACAAGCATGTGCCACCACACCCGGCTTTCTTTCTGTTTTTAATTTCAAATTTAATTCCTTTGTAGTAAGAGAATATTTTTAGTATAATTTTAGCTCTTTTCAATTTGTTGAAGTCAATTTTGTGGTGAAAAATATAGGCTGTATTGGTCATTATTCCATGTATACTTGCAGAGAATGTATATATTGCTCTTGTAGGGTAGAATTTTCTGTAAATGCTATTTAAGTCAAGTTCCTTGGTAGTGTTACTCATGTCTTTTATATTCTTATAGATTTTTTTTCTTACTTACTTTATGGATTACCAAAAGAAGAGTGTTGTCTCCAACTATAATTATGGATATGCATATTCTTTCAGTTATTTCAGTTTTGCTTCATGTCCATTGAAGCTCAGTTGTCAGGTGCATCTATATCAAGGGTTGCGATATCTTCCTGATGAATTAACCCCTTTATCACCATGTGATGGCTCTCTGTTGCTTTTAATCCTCCTTGTCAAGTGTACTTTGATATTAATGTAGCTTCTCTAGCTTTCTTTTGATTAGTATTTTCATGGTGTATCTTTTTCCATTGTTTTACTTGTAACCTTTCAGTCTTCAAAGTGGATTTCTTGTAGAAAGCATGTAACTGGGTATTGTGATAATCTCTGCCTTTTTATTGGGATGTTTAGGCCATTTACATTTAACATAATTATTGTGATATGGTTGGGTTTAAATTTGTCATCTTGCTACTCCTATTTGTCCCATCTGACCTGTTTCCTTTTTCCTCTTTCTTCTTGCTTTTAGGTATATTTTTAAACATTCTATTTTATCTCCATTATTGGTGTATTAGTTATACCTCTTTTAAAAATTTTAGTGGTTCTTGGGTTTACAATTTACATCACAACCTAACTTCACATATTATTCTAGTTTATGTATAGTGTAAGATCTTAACAACATAATAAACTTCTAGTTTTTCCCCTCCATCTTGTAGAATATTGTTGCCATACTTTTTTTTTTTTTTTTTTGTTGGTACTGGGAATGGAACCCAGAGGTATTCTACCTCCGGGCTACACTCCAATTCTATTTTTATTTTTTGTTTGGAAACAGGGTCTCACTAGCTTGATGAGAGTCTCACAATTTGCCGGGGCTGTCCTCGAACCTGCGATTCTTCTGTCTCAGCCTCCCAAATATTGGGATTACAGGCATATACTACCACACCTGGCTGTTGCCATACATTTTACTTTTACATCTTTTATAAACTCCACGATATACTACTGCTATTTTTTCTTTAGATAGTTACATTTTAGAATGATTGTGGGAAAAGATCTTCTACATTTACTTCATTTTTCCCATTTCTGGAGCTATTCACTTTATGTAGATACTCATCTTTGCCTGGTATCGTATGCCTTCTACTTGACATATGTTTCTATTCCTTTTGCCATGTCTTGGTGTGCAGGTGTGCTGATTCTGAACTTCCTCAGCTTTTGTTGGTCTTAAAAAGTCATTTTTTTTTAACCTTCATTTTTTAAAAGATATTTTTGCTGACTATACAATTCTAGGTGTTTCTCCTTTTCTTTTCTCTTTTTTAGGTACTGGGGATTGAACCCAGGGGCATTCTACCTCTGAGCCACACCCCCAACCCCATTTTAGTTTTTATTTTGAAACAGGGTCATGCAAGGTTACTCAGAGTCTCCCTACATTGTCAAGTCTGTCCTAGAACCTGCAATTCTCCTGTCTCAGCCTCCCAACAACTGGGATTACAGGCATGTGCCACTAATGCCTGGCTATCCTTTTTTTTTTTTTTTGTGGTACTGGGGATGGAACCCAGGGGTATTCTACCTCCGAGCTAAACCCCTAGCCCTATTTTTTATTCTTTATTTTGAAACAGGGTCTCACTAAGTTGCTGAGGGCTTCACTAAGTAGCCGAGGCTGGCCGCGAACCTGTGATCCTCTTGTCTCAGCCTCCTAAATACTGGGATTACAAGTGTGTGCCACAATGCTCTGCTCCGGCTATTCTTTTCTTTACTTTTTTTCTTTAGTACTTTACAAATATGTCACTGCATTGTCTCTGGATGTAATCTTTTATTTTTTTCCTCAAAAGATAATGTTTGCCCCTCTGGCCGCTTTTAAGATTTTCTCTTTCACTTTGATTTTTAGCAGTTTAACTATGAAAAGAGAGAGGGAGGGGGGGAGAGAGAGAGAAAGAGAGAGAGAGAGAGAGAGAGAGAATGTGTGTGTGTGTGTGTGTGTGTGTGTGTGTGTGTGTGTGTTTCTTGTACTGGGAATCAAACCCAGGACTTCACACATGCTAAGCAAGTGCTGTACCACTGAGTTGCATCCTCAGCCCTTTTAGTCTTTTGAGACAATCTCGCTAAATTGCCAAGGCTGTCCTCAAACTTGCTGTTCTCCTGCCTTAGCCTCTTGAGTAGCTGGGATTAGGTGTGGGTTCTTTATTGTACGTATTCCTATGCTATTAGTTTATATTTATGCTTCTCAGATTTTTAAATGTGGGATTTAATTATTTTTGGAGAATTCTCAGCCCTTTTTTCCAAATATTTTCCAAATATTGTTTCTTCCTTGTTCTCTTCCCTCTTCCTTCGGGGACTCCAAATACATGCATATGACACCACTTTATCACATCCCACAGCTCTTCAGTGTTCTTCCCATGTGCCTCCCACCCCACCCCCAAGGCCCACTCCTTTTTGATCTTTTTGTGTTTCAGTTTGAGGTTTCTAGTGACCTATCTTCAAGTTCATTGATTCTCTCCTTATGTCCCTGTCCATTGATTCTCTCCTTATGAGCATATTGAAAGAATTTTTCATCTCTGATGACTTTAAGAAAAAAATTATATCATTTTCATTTGACTCTTTCTTACATGTTCTGTCTTTCTGTTGAATCTTCCCATCTGTTCATGCATATTGTCTACTAGATTTGCAAACATATTAGTCATTGTTATCTTAAATTCCTTGTCTGATATTTACACTATCTGGGTCATCTCTCTGTTTGGTTCTCTTGATTACTTTGTCTTTTAATATAGGTTCTTCCCTTCCTTTTCCTTTTTCATGTGTCTTAAAAATTTTTATCAACTGCTAGACATTTGAGACTGAGATAGACTTTGAGTATTGATGTTGAGTCTGCTGTTACATTAGCGGTGAGCTTTTTTTTTTGTAGTTGTTTTTTTCTTTTCTTTTCTTTTTTTTTTGTAGTTCTTGGGGATTGAACCCAGGGCCTCATGCTAGAATGCCATTGAAGTACATGTGCAGCCTTTTTCAAAAATTTTGTTTTGAGACAGGGTCTTGCCCAAGTTGGCCTTGAACTTGAGATCCTCCTGCCTTGGCCTTCTGAGTAGCTGGGATTGCAGGCTTAGTGCGGAAGTTTTTTTTGAGGGGAGGGGTTCAGATTTGTGCATATAGAAGAGTCAAGACTTGTTAATAGAACCTAGAGCATAAATTTACTGTTCAGTTCATTAACCTCCCTGTCCTTCAGTTTATTCATCTATACAATAGGAACAATAACAGTACCTATCTCGTGGAATTATTATGATGATGAAGGGGGAAATGCAATAATGTTAGCTGCTGCATTCTGGCTTCTTAATTATTAACAGTGAATGTTAGAAAGTCAAATCCAATTTTAAGTTCTTAGAAGCTAAGTTCTTTGAGTAGGAGGACTTTTAATATCTGAACACTATCTTAGCATGGATAAATATAACTACTCTGTTTTAATTAAGGAAGTAACACATTTGCTCGGAATATTAGCAGCAGAAAGGGAGCTGAGCTAATTAATTTCTACCTTGCTACCAGTAGTGCTGTTCTTTCTTTCTTACCCTAGGAATACTCTACCGTGTTCCCAGGAGAATAAGATCAATAGAGAAATAGATTTCCCAGATCAGCTTTCCTGACACCCAAATGTACTTTATCTTACAGTTTATTTTCAGTTGTATGTTAAAACTATATTCATCTTTGCCTTCAGGCATCATTTATTGTGGTTCATTTTTAATAATGTCTCTTCCTTTTTAGCTCCACTGTTCACCAAATTATGTTCAAGATACATACAGTAGAGAAGAGAGCCACAGAAAGATGAGGATAGCCAGGTGCAAGTTTTTCAGTGTTATTTGGCAGACAGCTGTCGGGAAACATTGTTACGGCTGGCAAGGTGCAGTATTTGGGACTCACTGTTTTCTTTACCTAATAAGGAGTGATACAAAACACAGTTACAGGTCGGTAAGGAAGTATTCTCTGGTAGTGGTTATAACATTTGAATAGTGCCCTCTTCTATAAATGCAGTAAACTACTATGAAGTTGTGTTTTTTTTTTTTTTTTTTTGCGGTACTGGGGATTGAACCC
>PVJS01044499.1:0-16618 GCA_004027185.1 Glis glis
CAAATGCTGTTATTTTGTTCTTCTTTATTGCTGAGTAGAATTCCATTGTGTGTATTTCCCATAATTTTGTGATTCATTCATCTGTTGATGGACATCTAGGTTGGTTCCATAATTTGGCCACTGTGAATTGTGCTGCTATGAACATGGGTATGCATATATTACTGTTGTTTTCTAGTTTCAATCCCTTTGGTATGATACCAAATGTATGTGTTTTTAAATCTCCTCCAATGTCTAATATAATAATAAAATCATGGAAAACTGAATGATACATATGAAATGCCTCTTTAAACTGTCATGGAGAAATAAAGTGCCTGAATGGCTTAGTACAGAATCAATACTAATACACTGCAGCAAACCAAGTGAGATTTTTCAACCTACTTATCATACAGGCAGTATTTTTCAAATATCAGTTTTTGGGAACAGGAGGTAAAAAATACACATAAATGAAATTTACTTCTTACATTTCCAAAGCAGAAGTTTTCATAATGTACAGCTGACATTAGCTGTCATCATATGATAAAATTAACTCCACCAACTGGGGGGAATCTTTGCAATGACCTTAACAATTACCAAGTTACAATCACTGACTACATCAGGAAAGATACATAATCACAAGATTACAGAAGGATGGAAGCCAAGGATCACTTTTTACTGAACGGAAACTTTAAGTTGGGAAAACTAAAACTGCATTTACTGGGACTCTAATTAAAACCTCAATAAAATGGCAATATACTATATAAACTCTATATTTTCTTTTCCAAAGATTATTTTTCATACAAGAAAATTAATGGAACATATAAGATGTAAACACAGAGTAATTTTAATGAAAATTAAATTTCACTTAAAATACAACATTCCTTCTTCAAGACAAGATGGTATACCACAAACAAATCCTGAATCATAACTCCTAGCAATGTATTAAAGTTACATAACTTCTCTGTACCTCATCTACTTCGTGGGCAAACAGGAATAACTACACTTGGCTTAGCAGAAATAAAAATTAAAATAACTTTTAAAAATAACTGCTCTATAATATAAATTTTCTTCCCTTTGTAAAAACTAAAAATATTCAGCACTAAGAAAAAAATGAGCTATCGAGCAAAGAGAAGGCATGGAAGAATATATATTATAACTTACAAATGTTATTTAAATGTCTTAAATGCATATTACTAAGTGAAAGAAGCCAGTCCTAAAGGATACATGCCATATGACTCTATATCACATTCTTAAAAAAGGGCAAACAAACTATGAACATAGTAAAACAATCAACAATTCCCTGGGGTTTGGGAAGCACGAGGAATGGATAGGTGGAGCCCAGGAGATTTTTAGTACAGTAAGTTATTCTGTATGATACTATGAAGTGGATTCATGTCCTTATACATTTGCCAAAACCCATAAAAGGACAACACCAAGAGTGAACCATAATGTATACAAGGAACTTTCGCTGCCCGTGATGCGTCAATGTAGGTTCTTTGATTCTAACGTTCTGGTGTGGGATGTTGATCACGGAGGACACTGTGCATCTGAAGGAGCAGAGTGTAATGGGAACTTTATTTTTCCATTCAATTTTTCTGTGAATATAAAACTGCTCTGAAAATAAGGTCTGCTAATTAAAAATGCTAAAATAAAGACATCATAAAATAACCTAAATACTTCTCAGGAAATCATTTTACAACTCTGACCACCTTGAATTCTAACAGTACCAATAACTGAACAAGATAATTTAAAATTCCTGTTAGGTTACTTTCCCATTAGATTTGTTAATATATTTAGACAAAGTTCAAAGCATAGTAAATGCCTATGTTAATTACAATACTTTGGTGGATAAGCTATTATTAAAATAAAAATTAAATATTATCCCATAATTTAAAATATTATTTTATTACTACAAGATAATAATTGAGTCAAAATTACTAATAATTACAAATTTTAATGATTGTTTATTAACAATTATTATGAGACTTAGAAAAGGAAGCAAATTACATTGAGGATTAAAGTAAAATTCCATTATCAGCAAAAGGGGTCAAATAAAAGATCCAAAGGTTAATAATGGCAAATTTCTCTCATAGCTTTATAAACTGAAGTTCTTTTATTCTTTCTTCTCATTTACTCAGACCTACTCGTTTCCTCAAATGCCTCAACTAGAAATCTGTAAGTATCCACCTTATGCCCTATGAGCGCAGTAATTTTTAAATACTACTACTGTATGCTCAATTGAGTAAATTATTGTTCATTCAAGTTCATAGTCAGTAGATCCAAAGTGAATGCTTATACATGAAACAGAGCTCTGAGTAGAGGTCACAGCTTTCAATGTTTATAGCTTCCCCACACAATCTTGCAGCTGCACTTGATTAGTTTTTGACATGAATACACCGTCTCAAAGAAGTCAATGTAAGGAGGTTTCCATCCTTTTAACACTCCCTCTAACCCACCCCATTCAGAGACATTAAACCACTTGGAATAGCATTGCAAAAGGTCTTCCCAATGTCTAGACTAAGAAATTTCCATCTTCAGTGCTGCATTATTGAGACTGCAAAAGGTAGTCTGAACTTATTCTCTTATTTTTTGAATAGCTCTTTGAAAAAATAATTTAAAATTCATTATCAAGTAATAGCCCAAATTTCCAAAGATGATATTATGTTATTTCAGAAAAACCAGAGCTAAAAGAATGAGGATAATGACTGCAAACCAGGGATATGAGGTTAAACACTTCTCCCTTGAAATACAAACTAATAAATTGTCTTCAGTAGAATAGTCACTATGATAAATGGTCATTTTTACCAATGATTCTATTATGCTACCACAACAAAGATACTGATGAATATAAGAAAAGTGATATATAGCCGGGCGTGGTGGCGCACTCTTGTAATCCCAGTACATGGGAGGCTGAGACAGGAGGATCCAGGTTCGCAGCCAGCCTCAGCTACTTAGTGAGGCCCTCCACAACTTAGTGAGACCCTATTTCAAAATAAAGAATAAAAAAAAAAATAGGGCTAGGGGTGTAAGCTTGAAGGTAGAATGCCCCTGGGTTCAATCCACAGTATTGCAAAAAAGAAAAAGAAAGAAAAGTGATGTATAAATCTGAACTCCTTTAAGCACTTGAATTATGAATTAATTTTCCCAAAAGATTATTCCCATCATATTTCACAATTTTTCCCAGTATAGGAAAAAAACTTCAGTCCAAGAAAGTATTTTTTATACCATGACTTGTGTAAACTGATGTTCTTACCTAAACAAATACGCCAGCAGAAAAGTATTATCTTACACAGTAATAGTTAAAATGGGGAAAAGTAAACATATATTTACATAAAGGCAATAACAGAGAGAAAACATACAATGTGTTAAGCTGTACTCCCCTCTTAAATTAACTAGTTTGTTAAGTGGCCTCAGAGGACACTGGTAGGTAAGACATGCCTAATTGCAGAGGAAAGCTTGTTTCTATGATTAAAATAATAGCCTGAAGATACTTCTACAGGTAAGAGTAAACTGTTGACAAAGTAAATAATGACATTTTTATGCCTGAACCTCATTTTTATTTTCAAATATGGCCTGACTTTGAGTGATCCTAATTAATTGACAATATCCAAGTATCCTTAGCTCAGTATCTGTAAAAAAAAATTTCATATATCTTCCATTCCATCCGTGTAGGCTTTTAGTGGAAACTTTATCTGCTAGGGTAGGGAACACTGTGTAGATCTGACAGATTTTAACAATTGTTAACTAACATCCTTAGATTGATATGGTGACACACAGTTGTATGGATTTCTAACACTGTTATTAACTTTAAAATTTGACTGTTGGGATATGAGGTTGTGGGTAAAACTGAGTTACAACCATAAGAGTTTTTTTTAGAAAGCATATGTTATCACTGTTCAAAAATTTTTAATTCACAAGAACATCCTCTGACTTTATTTTTATACTATTAAGTAACACATTCTTAATTTATTCCAAAATAACCAAAAAGTCTAGCTTATCAAAATCTTTCTTCTAATATATCATTAATATGTCATCAATTAAATCTTGTATACTTCCTATATCCAAGTATTATATAAATTCTACTTACAAAGATAACTGAAGATATAAACACTTACTAGAAGGTGGAATATATACTAGTTATATATTATAGATATATTCACAAATAGAAGGGTGAATTTCTGAAAAAAAAAAAGAGGACTATTACTTCATTATCAGCCAAGGAAATAGAACACCAGCTAAAGAAAGACAAATGCTAAGAAAGTAAAAAGAACTCAAAGGTGTGATTCTGTTGCAAAACAATCAGCATGATTTACAATGAATGTTCAGTGTTTGTCTAAGGCTTACTTCTGTTTCCTTTCCCAATTATTTATCTTTAATTGAAGAGCTTTACTGTTTCCTCAGTGTTGGCCATTCATGTCATGTTTTTAAATATTCTTATGAATGATCCTACAGGGAGGTTCTGTTTAGAAATTATTAGTGGCAAGAAATTAATACCCATGTTAATTTCCTTTATTTTGAACACTTGCACTTACTTGTCCAACATCTTTAGAGTAAAGGAATTTATGTGTTATTTGCTATGACATGGAAACAGAAGTAGACTATCCAGAAGTACTTTTATCAATCTATATGAAATGATTACTAAAAGCCTGGCATGGTGGCACATACCTGTAACCCCAGTTTTGGGGAGGCTGAGAGAGAAGGATCGCAGATTTGAGGCCAGCCTCAGCAACTTAGTGAGACCCTCAGCAATGTAGTGGACCATGTTTCAAAATAAAATATAAAACAAGGCTGGGGGCATAGCTCAGAGGTAGAACAGCCCTAGGTTCAATCCCAAGTATCAAACAATGACAAAAAAATTATTAGTAAAGATTCAAACTTGTATATCCTAGAGCAATTCATTATAATGTATAAATGTTTGATAAATGATTAGTATCACTCCTAATGAATGAAATCCCAACTGGAGTTTATCGTAAGGTATTTAAGACATTTCTAAATTTTGGTCTCAACCATCAAATCTTAACATCTAATATATTTCTACAAAACTTCTGATAAAATTGTCTCAAGTTCCCAAATTTCTTTTGTTCGTTTTCTATTTCAAATTCCTCCAGGGAACTAGAAAAAGCATGAAGTTTAGAATCTTTAAAAGAATTAACTCTATCACTCTATCCCCCAAACTAGAAGCTAGTCTATTACTGAATGAATTAAGGTCTAAATTGTATTAGAATTTCTTAAATACTTTTTGGTCTTTAAACTAGAACTGAGATCTTAATACAAGAGGGACTTACTTAGCTTCATATGAATGAATTTTATTTTTATTGTTTGTTTGTTTGTTTGTTTGTTTGTTATGGCACTGGAGATTGAACCCAGGGGCATTCTACGTCTGAGCTACACCCCCAGCTCTATTTTTTATTTTTATTTGGAAACAGGATCTCGCTAGGTTGTGGGAGTCTCACTACTTGCTGAGACTGTCCTCAAACCTGCGATCCTCCTGTCTCAGCCTTCCAGTATGAATGAATTTTAATCTGTATTTTCTGCATTGATCTATAGAACAGTAACTCAATATTTTATGTTTACATAACCACATTAAACATTGTTTTTAACAAATAATTTTTCTATTACAGGAATATTTATAAGAAAATATCTGTTACATTAACAGTTAAAATTGTCTGCCAGCTGAAACTTGCTATTTGCAAACCTATTATTCACACACAAAGAGAGCGGGAGGAAGGGAGGGAGGAGTGCTTTTTTCTGAAACAGAGAAGATGACACAAAATATAGTAATGTAAGTGATTTGAGAATATCTATATTGATTCTAGACATCCCAGAAGACAATTCAGTAATTATCTTGAAGGCATAAACCATGTCTTTTAAATTAGTTGTGTACAGAATTTAATACAGAATAATAAATACTTTGGTATCTTACCAAAATGGAAGAACTGGAAGGACCAGATAAAAGTTGAAATGTGTTGTGGCTTCGAAATAGTTAAAAATTTTCAACCTCTACATCCATGGAATAACTTTAAAGCTGGATGTGCCAAAATATAGGTTCAGAATTTGTTGGTTCTGGTATAAGCTAGATAATGTTCATAACACAAGAGCTGCCTGCACTAAGCTTCCAAATCAGAGCATAAAAATTTTTCTCTAAGATGCTCTATATTCCCACGGCTTTCTGTACATACTTCATTAAAGCACCAAAAAGATTTAAATTATGAGCCTCTTGGGAACAAGAAAATCCCTAGTGCCTAGGAAAATAAAGAGACATCATTCAACAAATTTATAAAACTAGAAACTCATTGAACTATTCCTCATTTCTAAGCATGTTTTTAAACTGTTGATTGTATTTAACCTTGTTCCTACCACCTGCACAGTGCCATCACAGGTGGATGCTCAATCATCATTTGTTATACTAATTGAGGAAGGAAGGAAGGAAGGAAGGAAGGAAGGAAGGAAGGAAGGAAGGAAGGAGAGGAAATGAATGGAGAGAAAGAATGAAAGGAAGGAAATACCAACTAACCAAACAAACATTAAATGTTTTCAGTTCAAAAAGTACCAACACTAACTTGGTTTTTTGTTGTTATTTTAGTATTGATTTGTTTTTTCTAGAATATTCCAATGGTTTTCAAATGATTCAATGTTTTTGCTCTAGTGCCCCCAGAAATCAGATCTAAAAACAGTATCCTAATAGAAATGTATAATAAAATAAATTAAAAATTGACTTTATGTGGCATTAATTTATGATTTATTCACTGTTTTTCCAATAAACACAATGTCTATTTCTTCTCTGGTAAATTTTTTTAAGTTGTATAACTCACTGATTCTAATTCGCATTGTATTTATATGAACTGATGATAAATGGATTTACAAGAAATCCTTCAAATAATTAAATTAGATACATACCAATCCTACAGCCCAAGTGACACTCTTTTGCTAAGCCACACATAAAAACACACTAGCCACAAATAAACTATGAAAAACTATCAATTTTAACATAACCGGCAAGGACAATCATAAGGAAATCTGTATCTCATCAATAGCAAAATTGAGTAAATTACACTGAGTAACTAAGAGACAGAGTCTATGCTATAAAGTCAAATTACAGTTTACTATTTCCTTTCTTGACTCTGATGCCAATATTTAGGCATCCTACAGCTTAAGAAAAAAAAACTGTTTTCAATTTTATGGGATAACACAAAGGATTTACTGTACTTTTCCTGTTATACTACATTAACAATACGGTATATGAAAACCTGGTAATGTTTTCCCATTTATGCTAAATTGATGCATTAAAGAATAGAGACTCATGAAGCTATTATACATTCTGTTTATATCAAGAAACTTCTATAAACAGTAAAAATTTTGTTTGAAGACAAAAATAGCCTAACTCTGAACAATATATTACTTCCTTTGTTTTGGTACTGTAAAAAAGTTTTGTTACTTTTTAAAATTTGGAGCATTTTTAAGTATGCTTCACCAATATTCCTTCAATACTTCAAAATTTTAATGTATAAAAAGGACTATTTAAACTTAGCTAATATGTATTCCAAAATTTCTATGCATCCATAAATTGATTTAAATTCCTTCTTGAATGATAATTTTCAGAAAAAAAATAATATCCTAAAACTCTACTGAACATATATCTTATATCACTTGGAGGATTATGCATTGAAGTCTGAAAGTTCAGATTTCATTGAAAATTTCACTCAATCTGGCTTTGTCTTATCAGGAAGTCAGGAAGTACTGAGTAAGTGGCTAGTTGTGCACAATTATATTTGTAATCTACTTCCTGACAACTCTGAAAAAAGATCTTCCTGTAAAACTAAGCCTCAATTTCAGGTCCCACCCCCATCAAATTCCTTAACAATAAAGGTCCTAACTATACACAAAAGAAAAAGAAAACATCTACCAGTCAGATATCTAAACCTAATAGAGATAAATTACAAAATTTAGGATGGAAAGACTGGCATATCCTAAAACAATCAAACTTAAGGACTTTTATAAGTCTATCATTCTTTAATGTTATTTCCTCAGTATTTGTGCCAAACTAAGTGAACTACTTAGTAAAAAAATAAGTATGAAAAATGACAGTTAATATAATGATTTTTATTCTCCAACTAAAATTAAGGAGAAATGTTAAAAGTTGATGTGAGAATAGAATGCACCAATAAAAATATTAAAAATAAATAAATTTGGACCAGAAAAAAAAAGTTGGTTTACTGGTTTTCTTTCATTGTATCAATAGAATGTTATCATTCCATATGAGTCAATAAGTGCTATAAGTAGAAAGTGGTGGTGCATACCTGTAATCCTAATACTTGGGGGGCTGAGACAGGAGGAGCGCATGCAGGTTTGAGGCCAGCCTCAGCAACTTGGCGAGACCCTCAGCAATTAGGGCAAACCCTGTTTCAAAATTAAAAAAAAAAAAGGCTCAGATACAGCTTAGAGGTAGAATGCCCCTGGGTTCAATCCCTAGTACCACAAAAAAGAAAAAACAAACAAAAACAAAAAACAAAACAATAAAAGCACTGCCATAACATAGTCTTGCCCAAATACCAAAAATAGTTTTAAAAACCACTGCAATAATATTCACCAAATATCATATTTTTAAAATGTCTTCAAATTTTAATCATTAATATTAAGGAATACCAATTTTATTTTTATGATTTACTGATTTTGTGGTACTTGGCATTTAACCCATGGGTGCTCTACCATTGAGCTACACCCCTAGTCGTCTTTTATTTATTTTGAAACAGGGCCGCGCTAAGTTGCTGAGGCTGGCTTTGAACCTGTGATCCTTCTAAGTACTGGGATTACAGATGTGTGCAATCACACCTGTCTAAAATTCAAATTCAGATTTTAATAAAGTTCCTTCAAATTACACATAAGTATAATAATTTTAATATGTGTTCCTCACTCTATTAGAGAGGCATACTTTGTTTTTAAAAACTAAAATGTACAATAATTTACACAGTTCTTAAATTTAAAAATACAATCATCCTTCATATACATATATCAACTTAGTAAGAAGGTATAATTCATCTATTTTACTCAGAAGCTAAACTTATGATACAGTATCAGGGAATTAGCAATATATATAATGATTTTCTTAAAAAACAATGCATATCACATGTGACCTGTCATATATTGTAGATTCTTCAGTGGTTGATAGAGGGACACCTTTGTTCACATTTAACTACTTCAATTAGAGCTCGGAGTACACTGAGTTAGGTTTTTCCTTCTCTCTCTATTTGTATACCTGTAGCAACTAGTGGTTTCAAAGAGAATTCTGCAGGGCAGACGGAGAATATGAAGGGCAAAAGGAATCCTGCTCAATATCAGAGGATAAGAGTCACAAGGTAACTGTTTTAACCAGAACTTTATGTGTACTTTAATGTGTGTATTTTAATCCATGTTTATGGCAGCACAATTAACAATAGCCCAATTATGGAACCAACTCAGGTGTCCATCAACAGATGAATGGATTACAAAATTATGGGATATACACACAATGGAATTCTACTCAACAATCAAGAACAAAATTATGTCATCTGCAGGAAAATGGATGGACCTGGACAACATTATGTTAAGTGAGATTAGCCAGTCACAGAAAGTGAAGGGTCATATGTTTTCTCTCATATGCAGAAGCTAGGGAGTGATTGGGATATAAGCAGGACTTTAGATAATGGAGGCGAAACTCCAGTGAAGCAAGAGAAGTGGTCTTGGGAAGGGTGAGGGGAGGATTGGGATAATTAATGAAGGAAACACTTCCAGTGACATTATGTACTTATGTAAGAATACCAATGCCAATCTCAATATTTTGTATGGAGAAGGGGGAGTGGGGAGGGAGCCGGGGGAAAATTCACCAAGTGCTGTGTGCATGTATGTCACTATCACTATGAACTACATTATGATGTGAGACTTTAATGTACCAATAAAAGTATAAAAAAGTTAAAAGAGGAAAAAAATATAATTAAAAAATTAAAAATAAACTATTGCATGTGCACACATGTATTTATGTATCATTATTCTTTAAGAAAGTAGACTACTCAGAAGGCTTAGGCAGGAGACTGATCTAGCCAAGGAGTTCCACACTGGCCTGGGCAATATGCCAAGGCCACATCTCAAAAAAACTTTTTTTTTTTAAAGAGTACTGGGGATTGAACCCAAAGGCATTCTACCTCTGAGCTACATGCCAGGCCTTTTTTATTGTTTTGTTTGGAAACAGGGTCTCACTAGGTTACTGAGAGTCTTGCTTTGTTGCTGAGACTGTCCTAGAACCTGCAATCCTCCTGTCTCAGCCTCCCAAGTACTAGGATTACAGGTGTGTGCCACCACACCCCGCCAAAAAAATTTTTTTTATTAAGAAAGCAGAAGTATAAAATGTAGAAAAAAACTAAACTACAAAAATGAATAGTGGCAAAGACCTGACAAACTATAATAGGAAAGGATTTCAAAGTCTTTGCCCAGTAAAAGATTTGAGAGATTAATTTTTCTAATTTGCAGAATCGTACACAGTAAACTAGACTTAGATTATGCAGACTTGAGCATCAGTGTTAGTACTTTGTATGTTCAACCACAGCTGTCAGATGTCTTGTGGCAGTATTGTATTCATTTTAAGAATGTGTACTAGAAATAACAGCTTTCCCAGCACTTCACTCAACAAAGATCTACATTTACCTATTATTTGTTTAACTTAAGCAAGAAAAATGCTTCCTTTTGTGTGAAGCCACAGCTCCTTTTTCAATAACTGAAATGTAATTAAAACAATTAAAAAGCTTAAAATTCCACATAGAAGCAAATTCTTTTAGATGCATTTAGCTGATTCAAAACATTTTATGGAGATTTTAAAGAAAAAGATGAGTGTCATAATTATTTATATTATTACATTAATCTTCCCTGCCAGTAAGCAAGAAAAGCAAAAATAACAAAATTATATTTTACCATAAATATGCTTTGTCATCTTCCACAGTAATGCTTCAATGCATACAAATTAAATAGAAATTTACTGGGTATCTACTGTGCCCTGGTGTGATCCTTGGCATATTAAAAATTCAAAACAAGTATCATATACAATGCTTCTTCACACTAGTGAGGACTTAAAATTTATATTTGAAGCAACTGGAAAAATTAAAAGAAAACTAAGTGAATTTATCATTCTCCTTTTCTGATTAAAAAGAGAATAGAGATGCTGCTCTTAATGACACAGCCACAAAACTAAAAGCCTAACAATTATTTCTTGGGAACTTAGGAGCAATTAATTGTTATTTCCTTCCCAAAATGATTCATTTTTAATTCTTACTACCCAACTAAAATAGTTTGATATCAGGAATCTCATTAACATTTAGTGCTATAGAAAAATAAATGGAAAAATAAAATGGAAGAACCTGAAAAACATATAGATTAAAAAGAAAATGGATAAAAATTAACAGCGGCTGAACTAAAATTAGGCCACAAAAAAAACAGAGTAAAATTGCTTCTAAAAAAAGAGCTGAAAACTTCTGAGTTTTGAGACTTTAATCCAATTGTTTTTATATAAGGAAAGTACCTCAGTTTTTAAATTGAGTTAATATTTGACTAAATACACTTAACACTGAAGGAATTTCATCACTCACAACATTTATTTTTTCCTGGAAATAGTATAATTGATTTACACACATATTCACTGGACAAACTGGTATTTCTTTAAAAGGCAAAGGTCAATATAATTTAGAAGTAAGAAAGAAAATACTTAGTACTACAATAGATCCTATTTTGTTGGCAAATATACTGCAAACTAAGCAAGAGCCTGATCTCAAATGAACTGATATAGTATTTATTTATATAGTAAAATAAAATTATTAGAGACTAGTAAACTTTTAGAGAACAAAAGATCAATTTCATTTTTGTAATACTTATTACTGAGAAAGTTAAGAGCTCTTTTAATAGGTCATGTTGTGATTTTAGTGGGAAATTTTTAAAATCTTATAAATCAGTTTAGTATAGAATAATAAAGAATTTGATACTTATTATTTAATTAAATCAAACAAAAGTAGTGGTTAAATTGGCATGCAAATATATATAATGAGAAAACTGGTAATATACAAAATGAAGAATTAGCTTATTACCTATGAATAGATCTTTCAATTTAAGTATTTATCAATCAGAAAAATAAGAGTAAGAAATGCCTACCAAAGAAATGCCTACCACAAAAATAATAAATTATTTGGTTGTATATCCTAGACCACAATAAAAAATCAAGGGGACATCTATCTACTGCTATCTTTCTCTCTCAGATCACTCTGCAAAGATCTTCAGCTCTAATTCTGTCCTACTGTTTACCTTCTGGAAGCTCCTTAATATAATGTCATCCTCCTTAATCTTAATTCCAAATTGTTTACTTAGCTCTTCAAAGTTGTTGCTATTGTTGTTTTATAGTAACCCTGTCTTACAGAGATTGCAAAGAAATGGTGACAGAGAGTTGCCTTTAGAAAAAGAAAGAAAAAAATCTTGGAAATTCCAAAAGATTTCCAATAAGCTTCAAATTTTCCAGTTACTAAAACATCATCAAAAAAGAAAAAACAAAAAAGTTTGCTTGATTCTTGTTAAAAATTCTCTACCCCTCTTTCTCTCTCAAACCACCATTACTACTACTTCTCTTTTACTCTGATGATTTTCTATTTTCTATGGCATTATCTATAATAATCCTCCCAGTCAGCAGCCAAAGATAAGCTGGAATTAGGCAGTGACAGTACTTCATAGAGATGACAATTATGTTTGCAGGAGAGTAGTAAAGAGCTCTAAAATACGGAGAATATCTGTAAACAAGCAAGCAAGAACTTGAGAAGTAAATGAACTTTGGTCCTATTTGGTATGGTTATGAAATAAAAGGTAGGATGTTTTTGTAAAGCAGTTCTCTTAAAAACCAGTAGATTCAAGCCAATAGCAGTACCTTGTTCTGTATGACTGATTTAAAAAGAAAAATGTTGATTTTGTGTCTGCTGCTTTATCTTTACTCTTTCCAAATGATTTTTTAATCTATTTTATATGTGATCACCAGAGGACACTTAAGTCTGAGACCCCAAATGCCTCCTCTTCCTACCACACATCTAAAATATTGTACTTTACTCATTACATTTCATATAACATAACATGTATATGTAGTTTTGTGTGCCTTTATCTATGAAATCATCATGAAATTAAGTGAGTCATTCAAAAAAAATAGCGGTTCAGGGGATTGAACTCAGAGGCATTCTACCTCCAATCTACACCTCCAGAACATTTTACTTTTGTTTTGAAATAGTCTCATTAAGTTGCTGAGAGTCTTGCTTAGGTGCTGAGGCTGGTCTTGAACCTGTGATCTTCCTGTCTCAGTCTCCCAAATACTGGGATTACAGACATGAGACACCACACCCAGATTTTTTTTTTTAAATCTATTTTAGTAGCAATTTCAGATATGTACTTCTGAAACCTAAAAATATTTTTGTCAAATAAATGTTACCAGAGGGATGCTGGCCCTGACAGGATGTTCTGACTGCTATCCTCGTCCCTGAACAATCTCTTAACATGTTTGTAATGATTACAAAATGTCTGAGACTGCCTGGGATTCCTATAAGGGAAGTGTGAGAAATGTCATGAATACATACTGGTATGTTAGAGGAAACAATCAACACATGTGATTGATTGGTTATGCCTTTAAAAAGCATGACACCAGCCCTAATAAGAATTTCCTTTTAATTTTTAAACATTTTTCTACTTTATGCAACCATGGGAATAATATACTGCATTGGAAAAATGCGTATTTAAACATAAGTCAAAGAACGACACTGCAGAGAATCAGAATAGAAGCAACATACCTCAACATCATGAAGGCAATATACAATAGGCCCACAGCCAACATCATTTTCAATGGGGAAAAACTATAAGAGTTCCCCTTAAAAATGGGAACAAAACAAAGATGTCTACTATCACCACTCCTTTTCAATATAGTACTAGAGACTCTAGCCAGAGCAATAAGGCAAGTGAAGGAAATCAAAGGAGTGCAAATAGGAGAAGAAATGAAACTATCTCTATTTGCAGATGACATGATATTATACTTAGAAGACCCAACAAACTCAACAAAAAGGTTTATAGAAGCTGGGAATGGTGGCACTCACTTGTAATCTCAGTACTTGGGAGGCTGAGACAGGAGAATCGCAGGTTTGCAGCCAGCCTCAGCTACTTAGTGAGGCCCTCTGCAACTTAGTGAGACCTTGTTTCAAAATAAAGAATAAAAAATAGGGCTGGGGGTGTGGATCGGAGGTAGAAGGCCCCTGGGTTCCATCCAGAGTATGGCAAAAAAAAAAAAAAGGCTTATGGAACTGATCAACAAATTCAGCAGTGTCTGGATACAAAATCTATCTTAAAAAATCAGAAACTTTTCTATATGCCAACCCTAAATCCACTGAAAAAGAAATCCAGAAAACATTTCGTCTCATGATATCCCCCCCAAAAAATACATAGGAATAGCCCTAACCAATGATGTAAAAGACCTACACAAGGAAAATTATAAAACATTGAAAAAAGAAATTGAAGAATATCTTAGAAGATGGAAAGATCTCCCATGCTCTTGGATAGGCAGAATAAATATCATCAAAATGGACATTCTTCCAAAAGTGATCTACAGATTCAATGCAGTACCCATTCAATTGTCAAGGTCATTCTTCATAGACATAGAAAAATCAGTCCTTAAATTCATTTGGAACAACAAAAAACCCAGAATAGCCAAATTAGTTCTCAGCAACAAGAACCATGCAGGAGGCATCACAATACCTGACATCAAACTATACTACAGAGCCATAGTAATAAAAACAGCATGGTATTGGCACAAAAACAGACACATAGACCAATGGAGCAGAATAGAAGACTCAGAAACAAATCTGCACACTTACAGCCAATTGATTTTTGACAAAGGAGCCAAAAACATACACTGGAAAAAAGACAGCCTCTTCATGAAATAGTGTTGGCAAAACTGGTTGACCACATGCAAAAAAAAAAAAAAAAAAAAAAAAATGGAAATAAACTCCACTTTCTCACCCTCCACAGGAGTCAATTCAAGATGGATCAAAGACCTGGAAATGAGACCAAAGACCTTGCACCTACTTGAAGAGAGCATAGGTCCAACTCTTCAACACATAGGCACAGGCAAAACCTTCCTAAACAAGGCCCCAAAGGCACAAGATGTTAAAAAGAAGATCAATACGGGGGATTGAATGAAACTGAAGAGCTTCTGAACAGCAAAGGAAATTATCAAGAACTTCAACAGAGAGCTAACAGAATGGGAGAAGATTTTTGTCAGGTACTCCTCTGATAGAGGACTAATATCTAGAATATACAGAGAACTCAAGAAACTCACCACTAAAAAAAAAAAAAACAACCCAATTCAAAAATGGGAAAGTGAAATAAATAGGCACTTCACAAAAGAAGAAATACAAATGACCAATAAATATATGAAAAAATATTCAACATCATTAGCAATCAGAGAAATGCAAATCAAAACTACCCTGAGATTTCACCTCACCCCAATTAGAATGACAATCATTAAAAACACAAACAACAACAAATGCTGATGAGGATGTGGAGAAGTAGGAACTCTAATACACTGTTGGTGGGATTGCAAATTAGTGCAACCACTTAGGAAAACAGTGTGGAGAATCATCAGAAGACTGGGAATGAATCTACCTTATGACCCAGCAATACCACTTCTAGGTATCTACCAAAAAGAATGGAAACCAAATTACCAGATTAATGCATGCATATCTATGTTTGTAGCAGCACAATTCATAATTGCCAAACTAGGGAACCAGCCAAGATGTCTATCAACAGATGAACTAATTACAAAATAATGGGATATGTACACAATGGAATTTTATGCAGCTATAAAGAAGAACAAAATTACGTCATTTGCAGGGAAATGGATGGAATTAGAGAACATTATTCTTAGTGAGATTAGTCAGTCGCAAAAAGTGAAAAGTCGGATGCTCTCTCTAATATGTGGAAGTTAGGGAGAATAGGGCATAGGAGGGACTTCAGACAAAGACAGAGAAAACCTGTGATGAGTAAAGAAGGTGACCTAACTGAGGGAGATGGAAGGGGGAAAAGAGGAAAACATCCTAATGCACAGGATGTACATACACAAATTTATCAAAGTCAACTACTATGCTGAGCATGAGAAGGAAGGAAGGGGGAGGGAATAGGGGTGGGAATTGGGGGAGGGCTAATTGACCGATGTGTGTATGTATACTTCTACCACCCTCAAACCCATCAAGATGTATGATTACGATGCGCCAATAAAAATAAATAAGTAAATAGAAAATGAATGTATAGAAAACACAAAACAATGCAAATCAGTATGGGATAATATATGGGATAATCAGTATGGGAGAAATATGTTAATATGCTAGAACTTATGCTAAAGAGCATATAAAATATATGTATGTATATATAGTTTTAACTTTCTGTTTGTGTATTGTTATTGTTGAGGATAGAAACCAGGGTACCTCAAACATGCTAAACTAGCCCTTTACCACTAAGTTACATTCCCCAGCTGAAAGAAACTAGTTAGTTTCCAAAAGAACTAATATTTCACAATTAGCACATTTCCATTTTTCAGTTTGGGAAGGAAGGAAGG
>PVJS01044500.1:0-16628 GCA_004027185.1 Glis glis
AAAAATAAAAATAAAAATAATTTTCTATTTTGTCTTAATTTCCTTATATTATCAACAATGTAAATTAGTCGTGATGAATATTTATAATTACCAAATATGCATAGTTTTAAATAATCAACATTTGTACATTTGCATTATATTTTCACATTCAGGGTTTTATTTGAACTTCACAAGTCATGGAGGTAGAGTATGTCTTGTTATTAATAATAGGAAAATATAACTTTGTGAATTGTGGTAGTCATGGTTGAGAACTTCTATCCCAGAAGAGTAATAAGAAATTACATGAACCTCTGTAGCCTGAAGTTAAATGATACCCTAAATCTATCTTTTAGCTGGATTCTCAAACACTCTTTCATTCATGCACCATTGCAGGACAATGGTAGGAACAGATGTCACATTAGTGCTAATGGTGTTTGTTTTACACATAACATTGATCTATCCTCCAACATGTCAAGGAGATAAATTTTAAATGTAACCACTTAAGAAGTTAAGGCCCCTTCAGAAAATTTATTTAAGTATAGGCCCTTCGAACATTTCCTAGTCCAAGGTATAATATGTGCCAATAGTTTCTGGACTGCAAACTCAACTATTATTTTACATCTTAAAAATAAGAAAACCAAGACTCTAAAAGATTATGATCATTCCTTTATGTAGTAAACATTTATTGAGTGCTCTCTTTTTGTAAGGCTCAGGGAATCCAAGGATCAGCCCCATTATATTTTTTAAGATAAACCATTATTCCCATGCTAAGCAAGCTTTTTGGTTAGTATGGGAGATGGCATTTAACAACCAAAGGCAATGATGAAATTCAAGCTCACTAAAATCTAAGCTTTCTGGCTTCAAGTGGCTTCTGTCTTCTCTCATCCAAAATGCCTCATCAGAAATTGTCTCATTTTAAAAAATTTACTGTTTTCTATCTAAACTTCCATATCATTTTAATATGGATGGAAGTCATTACTCTCATGATGCAACATATATCTTCCCAATCATTGGACAATCAGCTTTTACAACTGTGACAGCTGATGTGTTTATGAGCTCATTAAACATTCTCTTTTGCTTCCTTCTTTCAATTTTCAACCATAAAAAAGTTCACTATGCAAAAACATTTCCTGCCCCTCAGACTATTGGCTTGCAGGAGAGATTTTTTTGCACACATCCATGTTATACAGAGGTTTTACTTAAACCCAAAGGAATATTCATAAATTTTGATGGGACTCGGCGAGCAAGGAGCTCTGGAGTCACAATTCCAATTCTTGCTCCACTACTTATTAGCTGTGTAACTGTTCCTGTGAGTGTTGCTGTGTAACAAGTCACCATAAAATGTAGTGACTGAAAATAGCAATAACTTTGTTATCTTATGGTTTCTGTGGGTTGGGAATTTGGGACAGGTTTGCCTAGGCAATACTGGCCCCAGATCTCTCATGTTGTTGTAGTTAGACAGTGACTGGTGTGGGAAGGGCAGTGAGGAACCAGGGATGCTGGGGTTTGACTAGTCACCCCTCCCCCAACTTCCTTGTAATCTCAAACTTCCCTGATGGCCTCTCACTTGGGCTAATTTGGGCTTCCTCAGAGCAAGATAGTCTCGGGGCAGCTGGACGGCAGCTCAGGGCTCCGCACTGTGTGGACTACTTCCAGGGATCCAGGTAGATGTGTCTGTTCTTTCCTGATCTAATGTAGAAATCCCTCTGTGTCACTTTTGCCACATTCTTTTGGTTTCATGTGAGTCCCAAACCAATCCAGATTCAACTCCTCTTTAATGTGGTAATGCCAAGGTTGTGTAGAACATGGCGGAAGGGATATACTACAGCAGCCGTCTTTGGAAAACAAAACCACTGCAGTGACCTTCATCAAGCCACCTAACTGTTCTATTCCTTAGTTTCCTTATCTATAAAATGGTCATATTCATAGGGTTTTTCTAGAGATTCTGAAGTAATGTGTTATAAGCGCATTGAACTGTGTTTGACACACAGAATGTCATCCCCTGCATGTTAGTTATTATGTCCTCAAGTCTCAGCACAGATGTCACCTCTGCTGAAAAGACTTCCCCATTATTCCCACTGTTTCATTCTCTTTTCAAACTCACCATGGCTCTTCCCTAAGAGACATTTTCAGATTTTATAGTAATTATATCAAACACACAAAAAATGTGCCAATATCCTCAAGTGTACTGTGAATTTCCTGGGAGCAGAAATCAAAATGGTAGCTCAATAATATGTGATTGTGTTTTGGGGACATGATTTAGCCCACAGTATGGGTATGAAGAGCAGTAATGGAAATGCAAATTAAGAACAATGGTGAAAACAAAGTTGTACAATACCAAATAAGGAAGATGGGATCCACACTGTAAGGATTGTCTGACTTCCAGTTAGGGTTACTCTTCTATCAACACTTGAAGGTGATTGTCACTCTAATAAGGAGTAACAGCAGCTGGGGTCTCCAGATGGGACAAAAGAGCTAGCTGCGAGTTGAAAAATGCTGGTCTTGAATTAACGTCTAGAAAGTAGATTAAACTGGTGATAATAGACTAGCTCAAATTTACTGGCATTCCCATCACCGTAATTTAGCATTTAATGTGTCCACAATTAAAACAATCTTACTGAAGGGAAGTTGCATTTGAGAATGAACCAACACTCTGAACTTGTAAATGATGTAAATATACAGCACTCTGTTCCTTTTAGAAGAAAAATCAACATTAATGTCAATCTAATGCAAAGGAAATATCTGTTCTCGTTATTATATTTAAATGCATGAGACTTTTATCAACAAGAAAGAGTGCTGGCTCCTTTTACTAACAGGAATGTACCTGTAAATTATAGGAGAACCCTGCAAAATCATACGTGGGACTTGGTTTCCTGATCTAAGAATAATCATTTAAATTCAATAAAAAAGAAAATCATAGTACGTTAAAATTTCAAAAAGCTATTTGTGAATAATACAACCCTAGATTTTCTTTTTTGCCACAGAGCCCAGAGATGTTTTAAATGAATTTTGCAGCTGAACTCTAGGAATGTCAGTTCTCAGAAACAACAGACGAAGAGACTCTAATTAGCTGTGATGAATGTTGATTATAGAGCACGGATATAACAATGATTACAAAAGAAAAAAAAAGAGGTGATGCATCGGTCCTACATATCAAGTGTGGTGGTGTAATTAGAGAAATTTAATCACAGCAGGCAAATGCGATGTATTTGTATTTGTACCATTTTGTGGATTCATAGGCAGAACTGTCCTCGGAATATACAAAAGGGATAAAAGCATACCTATTTTATATGCTTTATCTCTAAACCATTTAATTTTGAAAATCTTTTTTATTCTTGGTTATTTCTTACCTGTTCCCTACACCCCACAGAGAGCCCATTTCCTTCTCAGCAAAATACCCAGTACTGTTACCTTATTAGGGTGTTCTTTTCAAAATGGCCCTAGTTCATCAGGATCAATAGAAAACACACAAATGCTCACATGGGGGAACAGATGCTGTTTTTATCTGAAATATTTGATTCATCTGAAATATATGGTTCCTCATTTGAGTTTCTAAAAAGGAGAACAGCTGTGCCTAAAGGTGAAGCCATGAGTGACACTCGTGCTCTCAAGCTCTGTGACAGCAGCCAGAGCTTTGCGGGCTCATGAAGTTATCCCCAGACATAAGAGGTCACTTGGTCAGCTGAGCTCACACAGAAGACCAGTAACCTGTTAGGAGGTCACAAGGTCTATCGTTTTTTTTTTTTTTTTTTGCGGTACCAGGGATTGAATCCAGGGGCATTCTACCTCCGAGCTACACCCCCGGCCCTATTTTTTATCCTTTATTTTGAAACCGGGTCTCACTATGTTGTGGAGGGCCTCACTAAGTAGCTGAGGCTGGCTGCGAACCCGGATCCTCCAGTCTCCGCCTCCCAAGTACTGGGATTACAAGCGTGCGCCACCACACCCGGCTTCACAGGGTCTATCTTGAACAAGAGTCTGGCTTGCAACTTCCTGTCTTTGATTTCCTGATGAAGTTATGGATGAGAAGAGGCCACTCAGGCAGTACAAAACCAAACCAAACCAAACCAAAACAAAAACCTCATAGCAACCTTTAGCAGGCCCACATTCTTCCCAGCAAGAAAATTCTGCTTTGCACTGATTACTTATAAAGGTTTGAGCAATTTTGGTTTTGTGCTGCTACTGTTCTATAATTAGGTATTTGTGCTGGAATTAGGAGCAAGCTTGAAGAAGATGTTTTTGTATAACATTTGTGAAATGTACCTGAGTTACCATTGGTAAAGTTGAATTAAACTATATAATTTATCATTATGACAGTATATGTGTTTGCCCTGGAAACTCCATTTAAGTGTAATAAAATAGAAAAGTAGTTTGAATCACCAGAAATTTACACAATATTTTATACATTAATAGTTTCTGTGGTTTCTTTAACATAAATATTTATATTATTTTTATATTTTCTATTTACATATAAATATTTTTTCTAAATTCAATAAGTATAATTCAAATTCATTTATCCCTATGATAATCTTGCTTAAGATAATTAGGATTCCATTATCCTACAATTTAAACTGCAGAAAAGTTTCTTTTGATAGAAAATAGATGTTGGTAAATATATATTGTAGAAGCAGGAAGAAAACATATCCTACGTTCACCTACTTGTACTGAAGATCCTCTATCAAAATAAATTTCTCAATTCTTTTCTGTGAGCATATTCATAAAAGAAATTAAGTATCATTTTTCCACCCCCAACACACACATTAACCAAATCTATTTGAATGAATGTCTATACCTGGCCTGGGAGTTCAAACACACAGCATGCAGATGGCCAGTCTACACCCTGAGCGGTAGACATGTGTAAGGTTTCTATGAGAAGAAAACCGGTTTAGGATTGTCAGATCTTCTGCTATATTAAAATAAGCTATAAATTTCAAATGGACTCTCTCAGTGTTTAAATGTTGGCACCTTTTATATGGGCCAAGCAAGACATTCTTTGAGCTGATTTGGGCCACTGGATACCATTTTGCAAATTGTTCTGTACTGTGGCTGCTGTCATCAATATCATGTATAGAAGGAACTACGGTGACAAGCTATGGCCAGAGGGAGTGACAGAAGGTCACAGAGCTGGACCAGGCTGATTATATACACCAGAGACAAAGTTTATAATTTAGGAGTTGACATATATTACGGAGCAAGAGTACGGCAATTACATAGAAGTCTTCTCTAATAATCCACTATTACCCACTTAACTCATCCCTGAATGTTTAAATATTAGGATGAAAATTAAAGCCCTCAATTTCACACTAATGTCTGTCTGCATTCTCACCTTTAGTTCCAGGAATATGGCATACATAAGAGATAGATTACACAAAGCTTACCCTGCCACCTTTAGATCAACCTGTTAAACGTGAAGAATGTCCTTTCCACAACGTGGGGGCTCTTCATGAGCCCAGCATGTCACTACCTCGACACTCTGGGGAAGCTGGAGAGGAACTTTTATGCAGGGAAGATGCTCAAAGTTAGATGGAATGTAAGATCATCAGGAGGATGGGTTGAGCAGAGCTACTATATTCAACTTAGAAGACAATCAGGGGCAAAAACAACATCTGCAAGCTAAAAGAAAATGAGAGTGTTTCCTGAAAGAATCTGGTATTTAGAGAGTGAAGTAGAAGGGGGTCCCTGCCTGAGAAGCAATGTCAGGCTAATGAAAGCAGTAAATACAAATTCTCACTCTGCCTAAGAAGTAGTATCTAGATTTCATACCGAATTCAGAGTAAACTCTAATGTTACCTTGCAAAACCTGAACTATAAAGTTAGGAAGGAAAGAATTGCATTCCCAATGCCCTTCTCTACATACCTTCAGTTCTCTTCCACAGTTCCAGCATAATACTGTTTTAAGAATTAATGCTGTTCCAAGCACTGTCTGCATAAGAACTCGTGCCTCCCTGGTTGTATCCCAGCAGGCTGTGGTGATCTGGATATCCCAAAAGAGGAAATGAAGCTCTGTGAACTCATATGCGCATGGTCACCGAGGTGGGAAGCATAAAACTCAGGGTGAAAACTCAGTAAGTCTTTGGATATTTAGTGTAGTAGCATGTTAAATGCACTCACATTCTTTAGCTGTGTGTGAATATGTGCTTTCAATATTCTCTCAACTGTCTGTTATGTTCTTCATCCTGGTTGGCATCAGTCCAACTTCTCTGATCATGCTGTCCTTGGGTAATTGTCCCCCACTCAGTCTAAGGCACCTAATGCAGCATAATTCATTGACCCTGTCATTGCAGGGTGAGGCTACAGTGAACTGTTAAGAGATTTGCTGTCTTGTGCACCTAGAAGTGTAGGGCAGAGACAAAGACAATAGAAACAACAAAACAACTCCTCAAAAAGAGGGAAAGAAAATGTGAAATTGCCACAGCAATAGGGTGAGAGAAAAGTCAGGGGCACACAAGCACTTTGAGCCTAACACTGAAGACCAAAAAAGATAAAAGCTGAAATGGTTCAAATCTGAAAGAAACCAGTGAATTTCTGAGAAAGGGAGAAAGACATGCATATGATAGAAATTAATTACCATCTACTGTCTCATGTGTCCCTAATGGAGCATCAGGGAGAAGAAGTAATTTGGCAAATGCGACTTTTGTGTTTAAACATCAACTTTGATTTGTGATAGATACTTGTCGTTCAAATCTTACATTTGCCATAACTGGAAAAGATTAAGAAAATAAACCCTCTGAACTGTAGATGAGCTAAATCTTATTTTGATTGCTAAAACAGAGAAGAATTTCAGTAACAGTACAGATCGGTGATTAAAAAAAAATAGATGTGCTTAGATTGTATCCTTTAAGGACTGTCAAATACATGAATTTGACTTATACATACTTATCATACATAGAATTTGGCTTATCATACATCCAAATTTAAAGGATCCTTAATAAAAAGGAATAAGTGAATAAGAGAAATGTGAACCTGGAGTAAACATACACAGGCACACCAGCATTAGTGTAGCAGGCTGAAGATTGGAGAAGACACTGCTTTCCTGAAGCTTGCGAAGTGAGAAGTGCCTCTCACCTTCTACCTGCAGCCTCATCTCCCAAATGACAGAGTTGCTATTGATCATGATCCACTGTCTAGTGCCCGAAAGCTAAAATCCAAGTAATTACTGCTGGTGGTTGAAGAGTTCTGTTTGGGTGAAGGGAGGGAGCTGGAGTGAGATCATTATCTAACAACTTACAACTCTATAAACTACTGGTCAATCTGTATGTCTTTGAAATGAAACTTCTAAAGCATTTTAATTATAGACAAACTTTTGGTATAAAATTCGGCTCCTGGGGAATAAGCAAATTAGTTCAAGTTTGCATACACACTGTAAATATCCTTCCCTTCAATCTTCTTCCCTTCCCCTCCTCCACCAGCCATTGATACTGTGAATTTCTTTCCTGCTGGGGACAGCTGTGACTATGAAATGTGATTCATGAAAATATTAATGAACACTCTATTTTCCCTTTGTAATTTTCTTCTGGTTTCTATACAAACCAAGAACTGGTTGCCTCCTGCCTTTTTTTTTTTTTTTTTTTTTTTGCGGTACCGGGGATTGAACCCAGGGTGGTTCTACCTCCGAGCTTACACCCCCGGCCCTATTTTTTTATACTTTATTTTGAAACCGGGTCTCACGAAGTTGCAGAGGGCCTCACTAAGTAGAGAAAGAGAGAGAGAGAGAGAGAGAGAGAGAGAGGGAGAGAGAGAGAGAGAGAGAGAGAGGGAAAGAGAAACGGAGAGAGAGAGAGAGAGCTGAGGCTGGCCGCGAACCCGGATCCTCCGGTCTCTGCCTCTCAAAGTACTGGGATTACAAGCGTGCGCCACCACGTCCGGCTGCCTCCTGCCTTTGAAAGAGAAATAAAAGGGTCTCTCAGTTTACCTTTCCTATGGTCCTTTTGAAGCATCTGTCCCACTTGGGAAAGTAGACTCATTCACAAAGTTTATCATCAGGAAATCAAACCATTTGCTGAATCCCAAAATACAAGATATACTTGCATACTTAATAGTGAACTCCCCAGGCTTGGGGGCTACCTGTTTGGGGTACTGACTTCTAAATGTATTATACTGAATTACTCAGTATCACCCTGAAACCCATCAAGATGTATAATTATAATTCACCAATAAAAATTATAAAAAATATTAAAAATAATATTGCTTTTCCTTTGGTTACTTTTCTATTTTTCTGTTTCCTGCCTCAGATCTCATTCTCTGTACCTATTATACCTCTCTATATCCCAGAAACTTCCCCTACAAAACCCCCCATGCTGAGAGCTGTTTCCATAATTTGTTGAAAATAAAAAGCATTCTTAAGGTTACCAAGAGTCTCCTCAATGTGAACCCAATGGTATTTTCTCCACTGTAATTTGTCTTGAACCATACCAGGTAGAAAAGAAAGCTCCTGAGTTGGTGCCAGGTTCTCCACATGATACAAACATTGTCTCTTTCTCCAACTTTTCAGTCTGGCATGTCTATTTTATTCTTCCTTTCTAGACTAATTGTTCTTAAAAGGCATTTGCATCTTACTGCTCTCTTGCTCACATAGCATTGATAGCTCTCCCTCTATTGTTGCATCAAATCTAAACTCCTTGCTTGCCTTGCCTGGTCCTTCATCAATTTGTGACTGGAAATATTTGTTAATAGTCAAATGTAAGTAAGATTAACCTGGCAACTTGTATACTGCAGCCACTTCCCATGAAGAACAAGAATATATAGGATGCAAAATGGAAATGAAATTCCTTATTTGATTTCAGTTGTGTTCATTTTTAATCTCAAATTTCAGGCTATTGCACAATAAAATTTTGGTTCTTGTAAGAAGAAATAAATTGCTGACAGTGAGGGAAAAGGTTCTATGAGAGCTGAGGGGTTCATAATCTCATTCTGTGAAGTTATTAATTATAATTTTCCCCAATTGCTTTATTTTTAGAAATGCATTGATAGCATTCCTGATCAGATGCAAAGCTCAAAACTACTCACACATAAGTCTACAGTTATCACATTTAACACAGGGAAATGGTAACTATTATGAACTCAATTTATTTGTTAATACTTCATTAATTTCATGTTAATATTTCTTCCTTGAAACCTAACCCACAGAGAATTTCACTGCCACTACTATTCAGGTGTCAAATCTCTTTCTAAACTTAAACAAAGAAAATATTTTATAAAAATGGATCTTTAGTTCTGTAGACAATGGAAACTGTGAAAAAGAAGATTAAATCTTCATCAGTTTAACTCACAAAGCAAATACATAGGGAAATAGCATTATTCACCATTTAAACTGCCTAATTAGTCTTGGGAATTTTTTAAGTCTGTCCAAAAATAAAGGAATTCTATACTGAGTTATGATAACACTAAATTTCTAAATAGTAGATTTAAGTAAATCCTCCTTTGGAAGAAATAAATCATTTCTGTGCTGTGGAAGTTCTATTAAGATACCATCTGAAAGATCTATGGAGCCCTGAAGTGAAATATATACATTTTTAAAAGGATAAACATGGGGGGAAATGTCTGCTGTGTTTTATAGTGAATATAGTCATCCAAATATTGCAGAGCTCCCTGATTTATTCTCAAGGAACAACCTTGACTCTTTAAACATCATTTATGGTGGTCAAATGAAAACGTATACAGCATTTTAATATAAGCTATCTGCCTCCTAGACTTCCTTTAGAGAGCAAAACACTCTTAAAGCATCATTTACTTTCACAAACAGCATATGCTCACCATGTGGCACCATTCTTGTTAACACCAAAGTAGCAATTTGAGCTTAACAGTTTGGGAGCTCTGTTTATAATAATAATAGTATCTGATGTCAAGTCCTCAGAGTCTCAGATGTCAAAGGTGATCATGAACATAAATGCAAATTCCGAAAATCTGCTCTGCTGGGAAAATGATTCTTGTCAAGGCCAAAGAAGCCAGTAGACACACAAATACTTGGTCTCAAGCCTCTAATAAGCCCAGGATTGTCTTTCCAATTTCTCCGCATCACCTTCATCTGGTTCTAATGTCTACGCATGTTGAGCATGTCTAGTGAATTAGTTCCCCTTGGGGGAAATTTTTGTTGTTTCAAAAGCTTGAGATTTTCAATGAAGTGTCTCTGATCTGATACAAATTGTTGAAAGTTTTATATTTTAACTGCTCTCTTTTTTTCATATGAGCTAGCTGTTTACTTTTTGAGTAACTTCAAACCTTCTAGCATTTCAGAATAATGTCTAAAACACAGCATTATTAAGAAACTTTTAAGATTACAGCTGTGAAAACAGACCTATGTCATTATAATCAGGGAGAAAGTCCCTTAACTGGGATTTCAGAATATAAAAAGAGTTCATGCAGAGAACTGGCAGGATAAGAACCAAAAAGAGAAAAGAGAGAAATAAAGAGGGGGGGAAATCAATCAAGCAGAGAAAAGGGGTATTTCTATCCTTGACAGCCCATTTGAAAAAATATAAGTGATTCAGTATTTAGGTAACACACTTTTTTTTATTGGGAAGGGGGGTTGGTACTTACTGCATTGGCTTGCATAATCACTTTACATATTACATCTGTTAAGGCACTTTGTTTTCTATTTTGTTTGGTTATCAGCTTCTCTGTTCCTCCTATAGAATTATGAGCTCTTCAAGCACCAGAACCACTATGTATTGGCCAACACAGTGCCTAGTACATAGCAGATAGTCACTATTTGTAGCTGAATAAATGATGGATAATAAAACATTGCAGAAAACATTTTTGATCAGACTAAGATTCACAAAGAGGAAGATGTTTGGGAAAGGGAAAATTATTCCATATAAGCATTGCATTAATGGAAACAAATGTTCAATATGCATTGACACACTATGGTAAAATGACCATAAAGAAGAAGCAAATTCTATAGCACTCATTTGAGGAACTGTATGCATGCACATAGCAATGTGTGCGTTTCCTCTGGGCATGGAACGCCCTGGCTCCCAGCAGCAGGGAAGGCAGGTGATAGCCTCGTTCATGCGATTTGGTTATATGGAATGGTGCCTTCATCAGTGAGGAGGATGAGACACCCAAAAGTCTTCCACAAACAGCAGTCACATAAGTCCAAACTGATTAAGAGAGAGGGAAGAGATTCCACGAAGGGGTTGACAGGAGGAGTGGAATCCAGTTACAGCTGGACCCGGGCACTGCTTCTCAGGGGTCTTTGTCTGTCCTCCTTTCTGAAAACGCCCCACTCCTCTTAGAGTCTATAAGAAATCTTCATTTCTCTCCTCAAGGTCTATAAACAATGCTTGCTCCTCTAACTTCTTTTATTTTATCCATTCTAAAAAGAAAGAACACCCTCCCTTTATTCTGTTCCTATCTTTTAGCTGAAACTTCTTTTGATTAAACTTCATTTATATACCAAGCTTTTGCTTTCCTCCCCACTGCCAAATCTGTGGACACGTTCACTGTTCATTGTAATGAATCTCTCTATTGCATTTGATATTGTTGAGCCCTCCTTTAGTAACTGTACCAAAAAAAAAAAAAGGATGGTAATAACCCAGTTGTGAGCATTAGTGTAAGTAAGATGCTTAGCACAGCCTTTTGCACATAGTATGGGTTCTAAAAATGTTTGCTAAAGCCGGGTACAGTGGTGCATGCCCGCAATCCCAGTACTTGAGAGGCAGAGACAGGAGGATTTGCAGGTTCGAGGTCAGCCTTGGCAACTTAGCAAGACCCTCAGCAACTTGGGGAGACCCTGTTTCAAACTTTAAAAAATACATAAAAAGAGCTGGGGTGTAGCTTGTACCACCCCCAAATGTTTTCTAATATCATTTTTCTCAGTCGCCTTTGTAATTTTTCTTTCTGTGTCCCTCCTTTGGAATTCATTCATTCTGTCCTAGAGATTGAACCCGGGGACATTCTACCCCTAAGCTACAACCCCAGCCCTTTCTTTATATTTTTTATTTTGAAACAGGGTCTCACTGAGTTGTCAAGGCTGGCCTCCAACCCGCAATCATCCTGTGTCAACTTCCTGAGTACTGCGATTACAGGTACATGCCACCATTTCCAGCTATGTTCATCTTTTTAAATACAGGTATACTTCTCCCAATTCCCTGATTATCCACACACTCTTTCTGGGCAATAATATTCACCTCTTAATTTACAAAATTATTTTGTTCTGCCTACTACATCTATACATGCAGTACAATGTTCTACTAACTCTTTGTACATATATATTGAAGGAGCAATGGAAAATTTCCCCTCTGCCCTCTGAGGTTCACTGAAATGAACTGACACTAGATTGATAGGGAAAAGGCACATGGGTTTATTAATGTGCACAGGAGCAGCACAAATGAGTACCCAATAACCCAATGAGATCCAGAAACTTACATGCCCATTTTCATAGTGAGAGGGAAATGGGGAAAAGCAGGCAATTGTGGGGGGTACTAAATGATTTTCAGGGGAATTGAATGGGCCCAATGAATAATAGTTTGTGACAAATTCTGTCTAGGTGTAGGGACATTTCTTAGTCTTCCTTCTTTGGATGTGAGTTCAATTTTCCCTGATTAATGGAATCTAAGGGAATTGCATTTCCTCCAGGGGCATCAAATCTTTAAGTAAATAAGGGAATTTCAGAGAAAATCCCCTACCTGGACTTGGGGTCCAAGGAAGGAAACAAGGGAAGGTTAGAGAGACCAGCAGGTATCTTAAGGCATCAGCTTGTAAGGCCTTCTGATTTCCTTTAATTCAAAGTGCTCAGCATTTCAACATGTCTTAGTTGGAGTATCATTTTCTAAGCACCAACAATATCTAACTCTCTGATGGGAAGCCTCATCTGCATGGCCAATGTTTCCTGGGGACCAAGCATTCCCCACTGAGAACCACTAATGAACCTGACATGGTTACCTGTATCTTTCCTCAGCAGGGTGACTCTAAGTGTCCTATGAGCCAGCACAAGGTCATATTCATCCATGTGGACCTCAGATATGGCACCAAGTCACACACACTGAAGACTGATCTCACTGTACAATTCTCAGTTTAGAAGACCTATTTTAATGGGAAATCATATTTCTACCCCTCCCCCCATAGTCCCTGTACAGACTGTGAAAAAAAAACAACTCAGGACTAAATTTAAGAGCAGCATCTGGAATACCTCAATTATGAGAAAAATAGAGGTTAAGTGGATGGTGACTGAAATTTTAAGATAAAAGCACACTGTTAAATTTAGAAACCAGATGAAACTTTACTTCAGAAAGTATTTAAATAAAAATATACTCTATTCAAAGAATGATTTGCTATTTTTAATATCCCAAGGAAACAGGAACTTCTAATAATTTCATAGTAGCCTAAGTCTAAGATTTGAAAAAATAATAAAGTACTAGGGCTGATGTGTCATAAACCATCACATCGATGGCTCTGTGTCAATGCATAATAGTAAATGTGCAACAGAAACAAACCTGTTATGGGCATTTTCCCAGCAATAAACACCACATTCTGGTGGCAAGAGATGGAGTTAGGATCGCACCATCACCAGTGACATGTGTAATAGACATTAGGTTGGACCTTCAAGCCTTTCCATACTTCATAAGCTACCCTAGATTGGTGGAATTGGAGAATATGTTTGCTGCAACACAGTAAGTTGTCTCCTTACACCACACCCCAACTGATTGGGGAAGACAAATGATCCAAACGAAATCAGATCTTCAAACCAGTGTGATAAGGCTGGGTATGGTGGCAGGCACTTGTAATCCCAGCTATAGAAAGGCTGAGGCAGGTGGATCATGAATTCTAGGCCATCCTGGGCAACATCAGGAGACCCTGCCTCAGAAAAAGAAAAGAAAAAGGAACACAAAACACCCAATGTGATAGAGTGGAAATGAGTGTGTGTGTGTGTGTGTGTGTGTGTGTTTTGAGACAGGGGTCTCAATAGGTTGCTCAAGCTGGTCCCAAACTCCTGGCTCAAGATCTCCTCCTGCCTTAGCCTCTTCAGTAGCTGGAATTATAGACATGGGCCACCTTGCCTGGCCGAGGATCAATATTAAAATCATTTGATCCCATAATCAAAATATATTCTCCATTGCTGGAAGGCCTGAAAATCTTTAAATAGCATATGATTTACTAAGAGCATCAATTAAAAGATAAAGTATTAGAATCTCTGTGTTCCAAAAGTGGTATATTACTGGCCTCTAGCTTAGGAGCTTTATAATTGTAGTAGCTCTTATCTAACATTTATTTTGCTTCTTTCTTTTGCTTCATATCCCCCCAAAAAATCCCAAACCAAAAATCATGGTCACCCTGACTTCTTTCTTTTACAAACATTTTCTTCTGCCTTTGAGTTAATAATTTAACAAATATTTATATTCTGAATGATAGGCTGTAAAGATCAGGCAGGGGAGATGTGAAAGAGTCAATAATAGCCTTGTCTTCAAGGAATTAATCACCTATTGTCAATAAACATAAGTACAAAATAATCATAAAACTAGGTCGAATTTGAAAGTAATATAAAAGGGGAAAAAGGGCCATGAGGGGTTTCAGAGTAAGGAGGTATCACCACTGATAGGACACCAGGATTCATGAAGAGAGAGGTGTCATATCTGAGGTGGAACAGGCAAGTGTAAAGTAGTTTGGGATATCCAGTCATCCCAATAGGGAATTTGTTCCAGGAACCCCCTGCAGATACCCAAATCTGCAGAAGTTCAAGTCCCATATATAAAATGGTTTAATATTTGCGTATAAATTATATACATCCTCCCATATGCTTAAATCATCTCTAGATTACACATAATGCCTAGTGCACTGTAAATGTTATGTAATTATTTGTTATGCTCTTTATTAGGGAATAATGACAAGAAAAATGCCCATTAATATTCAGTACAAAAGAAACTTTTTCAGAATATTTTTGATTCATGGTTGGTTGATGTGGAAATGCAGATATAGAGAACCAACTGTCCAATTGTATTCTGGAAAATGCTTTTTCTAAAAATGCATGTGAAAGCATAAAACACAGTGGCTGACCCACAGTAAACACTCAACAGCATTCACTTTATTTCCTCCTATAGGGATGCTACGGATGAATTGCATTCCCTCCCAATACTCCTGTGTTGGAGTTCTAACCCCCTGTACCTCAAAGTATGACTGTATTTAGAGACAGGGCCTTCACAGAGGTAATTAAGGTACAGCGAGATCATGTGGGTGGGTCCTAACAATATAACTGGTGTCTTTTTAAGAAGAGGAGATTAGGACACAGACAAGGTGGTGGTGGTGGGGACCAGCATGTGATGACCCAAGGAAGGTGGCCATCTGCCTAGGAGAGAGGTCTGAGGAGAAACCATCCTGCTGGCTATTAGCCTCTAGAACTCTGAGGAAATCAGGTTCTGTTGCTTCAGCTACCCACTCTGTGGTACTTTGCATCCACATATATATTTATTTATATATGTATGCATTATAATATATATCTAGATATAAATAATACATAATATATTATTAATTAATGTATAATAATATAATACTTATATTGCAGTACTGGGGATTGAGCACAGGGGTGCTCTACTCCTGAGCTATATCTCCAGCACTTTTTATTTTTAGACAGTCTTGCTAAATTGCCCAGGCTAGCCTCAAACTTGCAATCCTCCTGTCTCAGCCTCCTGACTCGGTGGGATTAAAAGTGTGCACTACCAAGCCCAGCTTGCATGTCTATAGTTAAAGAGCTGATAGTGGGGACTTGATTTGTCAGTCAGTGGAAAGTCAAAGGTTTTGAGCAGAAGATGTCTTGAAGATCTGAGATTAGATGGAAAGATCTGGTCCTTTTGTTTGTAGTGTAGTGGTGAGGTGGACATATTTGGAACATGGATTCAGAGAGCACTGGATCATTGGATCGGCCCAAGTACAAAATAAGGGGGGGGGGCGGGCTGGCTCATTGACAGTGAGAAAGGGATTAACATCGCATGCATTTAACTTGGCAACCGTCTGTATAACTAGAGCCGGGGAATTTGAAAGTTCAGTGGTACTGAGATTTTTGCATAGTGGAGACATTTCATAGTAATAAGGGTGCTATTATAATTTAGAAAAAATAAAAACATGACTTTCCCACAAATATCAAATGAACACATGCTAAAGATTTATTCAACTTATTAATTAACAAGGAAAACAATAATACATATATACACAGAGGAAATCAGGAAAGCTAAAATTAATTTGCTAATAAATGCCAAACTGGTTATTATTGTAAAGGGCAATAAAATGATTTGGGTCATTTTTTGTCATAGTGCAGAAATCCAGTGTGGATTGGAAATCCAATTTGTACCTTGCTGGTACAAAATATCTTTGCATTGCTGTGGAGAAGAATCAGTTGCATGACTATCAGATTTCTAGAACTTAATTTTTATGTCTTCAGAGTTGTAAAATGACCTAGTCAACAGACAATCAAAGGTGTACACCATTATAGAATTAGATAATCCCTGGATGGGTCCCCGGACAATGTTCAGCACTCCACTGACAGGACAGACCCTGTAATCTCTTTTGCTCATTTCTAATCTATGTTTTTTGTTTTGTTTTGTTTTGATTTTTTGCGGTACCGGGGATTGAATGCAGGGGCCTTCTACCTCCGCGCAACACCCCCGGCCCTATTTTTTATACTTTATTTTGAAACCGGGTCTCACGAAGTTGTGGAGGGC